>VYXC01011207.1:500184-538137 GCA_013397175.1 Platysteira castanea | reverse complement strand
ACAGTTTATATATATATGTGTGTATTTATTATATATATATATCTAAACATATTATGTTATGACAGTATCAAGACATCAGTTGCTCACTATTGTTCAGTCCTGAAAACTGAAATTTCCAGTTAAAGAAGATTTGTTGTTTTTTTTTTTAATCAGTAGTGTTTATCTTGTCTGTCTGCATTTCTTTAGGCTTTCTTTTGTCAACATTTAAAGACTGTTTCATGGACAAATTAATGAGTTTGACATTGCCTTGTCCTTGACTGAGAAGCCAACTGTGTAATGTCCTTTGAGGAAACACAAAAGGAAATGAGGAAAAGCCAGCAAGGAAAGACAGAGATAGAATGGCTTCTGGGTGACCTAAAATGAATTTACGATCCGTTTTCCCTTCCTGCCACCCTCCCCAGATCTAGACAAGCCGTGACCTCTGGGAGTCTGGGAGGAGAATGGAACAGGAATAGGCAAAGGGATGTATTTGGTCCAGAAATAAGACTGAATGAAACTTTTTTTAAAAGCCTAACAGATGTTTGAAGAGTCATTGCAGGGTTTGCAATAGGCTCCCCAGAATGAATCATGAATCTTCCTGGGCTGACAGAGATATTCAGTGAGTTGAATGAGGCTCACAGAAATTCAGAAACATCAGATCTCTGTGGTGACTTTGAACAACTCCTCTTTTCTTTATTTATTAATAAAAATAAGAAGGTAGGAAAAAAAATATCTCTGAGACCAAAGAATTCTATCTCTCTTGAGTCTCTTGGACAGATCCTGAGCTATTCTCCTTTATGGTATCTCTGATGTCCCAGAATTATTCTTCCTTGGGTGTCTCCAGTGGACCTGGAACCAGCAGGATGATTTTGTAGAACATTTATATAAAGATTTTTCCAAAGGTTAGTTGAATTTATTTTCTGTGCTAAGTGTCCCCTACAGCTTGACTAATGGGGGCATTCAGCATATACTTCAGTGGCTCTCAGTTTTCAGGTTTTCTTTTGAGGTCACTAGAAGAGATTGATAAAAGAGAGCAGAAGAAAGCCAGAGGAAAGAAACAGAGAACAGCCTCGTGAAAGGTAATATAAATAGAGCACCAAATGCTAGTGAAAACAGCCTCTGCCATGGTTTTGCTCTAGAGGAAGGATCTGGCCATTCATGTCTGGTGGAAGAAAAGCACCAAAGAATGGGAAAATGACAAGAGGAGGAAGCAAACCATGAAAAAAAAAAAAACCTGTGGGGAAAATTCGCCATAAAAATATTTCAGTGCTGACAACTCCCAATCCGTGGTGTCTGACATCTGCTGCCGGTGGAAGCTGAGTTCCAGCTTGACTCAGAGGGGTTCAGAGCAGCTCTGTGTGCCTCCTGCAATGGCAGGAACTGATTTGGTATGCTCTGCATGCAGAATATGCTTTTCCAAGAGAGAATATATACGAGCCTTTTACTGGTAGAGACTCAAACCTTTGTTCTTGAGACAATCTGCTAGACAACAAAAATAAAAAGTCAACTTTTAGAGTAAAAATGAAGTGCTTTTTCCACATGTAGGTAATTTGAGTCATATACAGTGTGGTACCTAGAAATATTTATTTAAGCATGAAAATCTTGTATAATTTTTAATTCATATTTATTTACATGCATATACATCTACATAGGCGTGTATGCACAAAAAGTCTGCAGCTGCTTGCTGTGGATCCACTTGTTCCAAATTTAGATTTTAGAGGAAACTCGTGGAAGTTGGAAACATTGAAACAGAGGGCTTGATTTATGATATTTAAAATGACAGAACATACCTGCCTGCAGGCCTCCCAGTCCAGTTGTATTCCTAGTACCTGGATAGGATGGGGCTGCAGCAGCATGAGGATAATTAATACAGACTTCATCCTCCAGGGCCCATCGTTTGCCTCCAGGCCCTTGTGACCCAAAAGCAAGAAAAAGCTGATAAAGTCATATTGTAGTGGGTGAGCACAGGACTGGGCACTCATGTGATTTGCAGAGACTTTTTGGAGGGGAGCTAATTTGCTCCTTGTGAGCCCACGTGAACCCTTTCTGTCCTGCTGGTTAATTTGGCCTCAGATGGGTGAGATTTGGGCTTTAGTCTGCAGTCTGTTAGCCTTCTGCAAAGCATTAAGATGTGTTTTTGTCTCTCCTGAGAGCACACAGCTATTCTGCTTTTGAGTTTGCTCTCCGGCCTGGTTTGTGCTCTCCCAGCTGAGTGCTGGGGGTGGTTTTGGAGCGCAGGGTTTGGCAGCACCTGTCCTGCCTGTGGCACTGCACCCAGCACTCAGCAGGGCATGGGGAAGGGATGGGAGCACCAGGGGACATAGCTGGGGAGAGCAGAAAGTCAGAATAGTTCATAAGGAGGAGATATGAGCTGTTAACCTGCTTAGAACAGAACCTTGTCTGTATGAAACCTTCTCTGCAGCTCTGGCGTTTTGTCCTTCTCTTGTGTGTCCTGCATCAGGCATCCCCCTTGAGTGGAGATGGCCTTTCCTTTTGGATAAAGCTGCAGGATAGTACAACTCTTCCAGTCAAAATCTGTTCTCCAGCCTCATTTTTTGTCAGGCTTCTTGGGTTGAGAACAACTCCTCCAGGACTGAACTCTGTGTGTCAGATCCAGGCATCGACACTTCCCTACCTCAGAAGCAGAAGGCAAGAAAAATACTCTCAAGTGTTGCAGTGTTGTGGTGGTGCAGGGCAGTAGGAGAGACAATGTGTGCTCCTTCTCTGCTGCTCAGCACGGGGCACACCCCTGTCTGCTGCTCTGGGTGCTCAGGAGTGAGCACAACACAGTGAGAGCATGCCCGGCTCTGAAATCAGAGTTATTTCCCCTGGCCTGCCAGCAGACCCTGTCCTGGGCTGTGTGTGGGTAAGGCAGGCTATACAGATTGCTGGTTTAGCCTTTCTGATGCAGTTCTTGCCCTTGGCTTTGTTCCATCCCTTTGCCCCTGACCATCTCGCAGCACAGGATGGGAAGTCCTTAAGTGTCCATGTCCACACAGAGACCTTGGTCACGCTGCTGATGTCAGCCGTGGACATTAATATAAGTGACAGCCTTGATAAACTAAATTAACTTTGAATTTGGAGCTGGTTTCAGTGGTGCAGTTGGACCAGGTGACCTCCAGAGCCCCTTCCAACATAAATTATGCTGGGCTGCCCAGTTGGGTGCTGCCTGTGGGATTCCCATTGCCTGGCTCAGCTGCCTGCAGCTGGGGGGAGCAGATAGATTCCCCTGGGAGGTGATTCCCAGCATGAGCTTGTTTAGTTGCTAAGATAATGGCTTGCAGGAGCAATTTCTACACAGCCAAGGTCACTCATCCTTGGTCAAGCCCCCCAGATCCATGTTCTCCAGCAGGGTTAAATAATCCCTGTTTTACACTGAGGCTTAAACCTCAGTGCAGATCCATTTCTTATACCTAAACAGAGACTACTGCATATGAAAATATGGTGTGGTGCTGTGCCATGTAGTAGGGACTACAATAAAACTCAGAGAGCTGGCAGGAAACAGATTTTGTTGGAGCTGTGCTCCTGAAATGCAAATTGCAGAAATGATCAGAATAACTTCATGCAAATTATATTTATACAGATGATCCAGCTTCAGGAGAGAGGGGAGTTTGGGCAGTGCCTAGCACAGAATAGCAAGCACCAAAAAATGGCATTGGAGAAGTCAAGTTTAACTTTATTTTAAGACAGAATTATACCTACATCTTTAGAACAGTTAATTATTCACTGAGGAGAGAAGTGAGAGAAGAAATGGGGAAGCTCCGCACCCAAACAGCAGAGATCCTCAGCTGGCGTGTGGGAGCTCTGAATTCCAGCCTCTTCTCTCTTATTTTTATATGGATTAGTGCATTTTTCAGAGGTGAAATGTTTTATAGTGTGCCTTTGCTCACTTTCAGCACTGGCTCCAAGGTTAAGTGGTGTGTGGCAGGGCCAGAGTGTGGATTCATGACAGAAACATGGAAAGCTCACATATCCCTAAACATGTCCCTAAACCTTTCTGACTGTGAGCTCAAACCTGCATCATTTTTATTTTAAATTATGTTCGCTTCCTTTTTTTTTTTTTTGTATTTTAGCAGTATTGTTGTTGTTTATTGTGTACATTCTGAGTATTTAATATGAGTAATCTGTTCAAGATGCAGGTTATGTAATAATTAATCACAGGGGAAAAAAAGCCCTTCAGCCACTCAGCCCATTTGCCTGGGCTGTGTAAAAACCTTGTTTCTATATTGGATTTGAATAAATAGTTTATAATCAATAATCCACTCAAGAAGTTTGACTTCAGGTTTTAATTCAGCCGTACAGATGTCTCTGGCATTTTGAATACGGTCAGCACTCTTTGCCTGAGCAATAATTTCGATTATTAAGGTTTTTCTTTAATCACTGTGTGTGGTGTCAGTTGTCTTTCCATAGGCACTTCTCTGGTAAATTGTAATCAAATAACTATTTACATGGAAACCTGAGGCGATGGAGTTCTGACTGTGTTAGAAATGCTTTTTGAAGTGTTGTATATATGGAATATTTTAGTCTCTTTCAGTCATTTCTGTGATATTTACCAAAATTTTCACTGGGCTTGAAAAGAGTTGCAAAAATCTGGCACAGTTTCATTTCAGAAACTCATCCCTGATGCGTTTGGATCTCTCAGGAAGTGGGACCTAAACATATGTAGTTATAAACTCACAGTTTAAATCCTTTCATGATTGTGAACAATTTGTCTCTATTTCATTAAACTCTCAGAAATGCTCCCAAGTTTATTTCTGTAACTGCTCTTCTGGAAATATTTCATTTTAGGGGCACACTGGATACAATCTTGTTCCAATTCCACATCTTTGCATATTTCTAATATTTTTATTTCTTTTGGTGAGAGCAATGTACCTGGCTCTTTTTTAGAGGGGCAAATGTGTGTGCAGTGTGTCAGGAAAAGGGAAAATGAAAATAAACAGAGGTTTGGGGTTGCTTTGGGTTTCCTCCGCATAAATCTCATATTTTGCATGCCCCTCGATTGTATTGGTTGATTCACTTTGCCAAACGGCCCACAAAGCTGTGAATATTTATTTAGTGCTGTTCCTAATAGTTTTTCTAATAGGGAATTATTTGGGTACAATGAAGGACATTTGTAAATGAAGCAGATAAGCCCTTTGGCAGACAAGGAGTGTTTTGTCCAACACAAGAATTCTATTGTCCACTGCTTTAGTTGTCAAGTGCCTGGGGAGCCCAGGATTTATGATGATGTTACAATGGCCCTTTCAGAGGGGACTCTAAGAAGCTGTGAGATTCCGTTCCTCTGCTTTTCAGACTTCCAAATCTTTTTATCGTGCGAGGACAATGCCGGATTCAGCTGCTGCCTGTGCCCATTTCACATCAGGCATTGTGCAGTAATTACCATAGTGACAATGGGCCGGGGGCTCCTTCCCCTCTCACCAGCCACATCTCCAAACCGGCCCAGTTGTCACTTTGCATAAACCGCCTCTGAAGCCACGGCTTCTTTTACCCCAAAAAGTCTTGTTAGGCCGTGTGGTTTAAAGAGCCACTGTGGCAAATCTGTTTGGAGCATTGGAACTGTTTAATGGATTTTTCCTTTTTTTTTTTTAGTTTTCTTGTAATTGTAATTGGACTTTGAAACAGCCTTCTGTAAATACAGCAGTTGGGGGGGTTTTGGCTTTTTGCCCTTTTGTAAGTGTTATAAAGTTATTAGAACTACTGAAGGAATGCTCAGCTGAAGAGAAAATAAAAAATAAAACCATATTACACAGTAAACAATAGGCCTCTGATAAATGAAACAGTAATAGGAAATAAATAGGTATCTGATACCTAAATATCGATTAGCTAAACTGTTCTGTTTACAGTCACAAGGATGGAAATCATGCAGCCTCAAAATGAAACTGGTTTAATGAAAATTGGTATCTGGAGGAGTTTCTCCTTGCTTGACGTTAGTATGAAGAATTATTTACTTCTAATAATGATTGGCGTTACAAAAAACTATTGGTTTGTAACCCCTGATATCTGTTGAAATGCAGTGTGACTGGAGGATAGAGGCTGTAATTGGCAGTGAAATTATTATTTATTATTTATTATCTCTTATTCTTTAAGATCCTTCCAGCCCACTCTGGTCCATGATTGGTCCCTTTGCTGGTGGTAAGGGGGATGCACGGGGAGAAGTTAATGGAGCTGCAGTCGGGTGGGGACTGGCAGTGTCTGTCATCAAAGCTCTGAGGCTTTTAAAAGCAAAAGAAGAGCTTAAAAAATAGATGGTAGGGAAATTTAAGAGGAAATTTTGAGAAGTCCTCATCCAAGCTACTTGAAATGCCTTGGGCATAAAGGAATCTTGAGCTGCAGAGTCATCCATAAAGATGTTGTTTTCTGTAATATTGTGATATTGAACAAATGATCAAAATGAGGGAGTTTATTCAGTTTCAGTCATTTATATGAATTGTGAATTAATTCAAAAGGGTCCTCATAAAAAAAAAAAAACTACTTGCAAAATTATTTCAAAGTGCAATAGGTACTTCATAGCATGAAAGTGTGGAGTACTTTTATAAACCAAGTGCTTTTACATTAGTGGCTCAGTGATCACATAAATCATCACCCCACAGAGCTTAACCTTATCAAAATCCACTGTCTAGGAATGTGCTTTTATAGCACATGTATTGCAAATTTCTAAGGGAGAGTCGATGAATCTGCAGTCGTGAGGGCCCATAGAAGCCACGTGACTTTATTTCTTCCTTTGGTGGAGAAAGGGAAATATGTTTGTGCAATATTGAATATGAAATAGTCAATATCTGTTTGCTTTTCAACACTTTTGCTGGGAACTCCGAAATTTGACCTGTGTTGCTGAACTGAGTTCTTTTGCAATTAAAACTTGATCAGTTTAATGAGGGTGAAAGGTGGGTATAAAATGAAGGATTGATACAGATGAGGCATCTTTAACAGTCAAACACTGCAGAAAATTACTGACTTGGATCTATCAGCCCAATTTACAGAGGCTATTTTAAAATAATTAAATTGTAGTTGTAGGAATTTTCGGTTAAGAGATTTGGAGGTCCTGGGGAATCTAGCCTGATTTCCTTGGCTCATCCCAGAATTCAGTTAGGGCTGTTTAAGTGTCTGTCAAGGTCTCAAATGAACCTCAGGAATGCAGTGTCTACACCAGTAGGCAACAACGGCTCACACTGAGTATTTCCTCTGCATTCAGTCACATTAACTATGCTTTATTTATATTTTACTTGTGCGGGGACATCGTCAGAAACACGTGGGACGATGAGGGACTGCTCCGTGAAATTGTGATCATCCTTAACTTAGCAATTTAAATTCAAGGCTTGCCTCACCTCATGAGAAATGATTCAGCAGGTTTCTTTTTGTTTCTGCTCCCTTTGTCCAGACTGGCTCAACTTCCTGCCCCATTTATGGAAGAATTGTAACCACTGAAACAACTGTAGATTAACTTCTTACAGGCAGAGGCACTTGGGGTTTTTTGGCTTCAGATGTTTTATCTTTAGGTATTTTTTTACTACTGTAGTGGCAGTTCTACTTCCTAAAATAATCTACTCCCTTTTCCATCATAATGATAAACCCACCAATTTTCTAATATGCCTTTAGAGCACTTAGAAATGTTCAAAGCACATCTTGCTGGTTAATGACATCTGCAGCTGTTACTTTTTTCACTACAGTGTGTCTTGTCTCGGGTAATGTTCCCAGAACAGATTTTTTCCACAGATAACAAAAAAGAAATGTGAAAGAATTTTGATATGGCCTCAAGCGTTTTAGCTGTGGGAGCACTGTAGCAGAAGTAAGTCTGTCAAATGTTCCAGGTTGGACACTGGGGCTTGGAGCAGCCTGGGACAGTGGGAGGTGTCCCTGCCCACGGAAGGGGTGGCACTGGGTTATCTTTAAGGTCCTTTCCAAACCTGGCCATTCTGTGATTCTAGGTAAAGGCTATTTATTAATTATAAGTAATATTTAATCGCTTGTCTTTAGACTCTCTTTAAGCTGCTGTGGTAGTTTATAGGCCAGACCTCAGTTTCCCTTTATTTTGGTACCACCAGTGCTTTGGATTTCAAGCAGCCTTTTTCCCTCCTTGCAGCCCGAGCTGGAGTAGTGGCTGAGTGGCAGCAGAGTGACAGCGTGGCCCGGGCTCCTGCAGTGGCACTGCAAATGTGGGGAATATGCTACATCAACTGGCAGCAGGTTTCCAGTGGGTGAAGGTAAGTCCTGGACCCAAACCTGGGATCTCCTGGGGATGTCAGGTCTCCGTGGTGGGGCCTTGTTTCTGTAGTGCCTGCAGGATCTGTGCAATACAGGGAACATTTCTGCAGGGACTGATCCCTCAGAGAGTGTAACCAGAGGTCCTGATCTCACTCAGCTGGTTCTGTAGGACACAGACCGTCCTTCTATCTCTGAACAGCACAGTTTGATAAGGTACATGGTTTGAATCCCTTTTGTTTAATTTCTGGTTTGAAACATCAGAGAATCACTTGCAAATTCAGAGCAATGGAGCACTGAAGAAGAGGAATGTAAGAATGTTTCTGATAGTTAGGTTTACAGCTGGAAGTGATCAGTCAAAAAGCTTCATACTTTACTTATTTTAGTGGTGAGTGATTAACTCCATGTTTGGACTCTTTCTCTGATATTTTGTGCAATACCATTGAGCTCAATATAAACTGCTCAGACTTGTGTTGGAAAAGGAATTTAGTGGTGACCCTTAGGCTTCAGAGAAGGCAGACAGTGTGGAAGTAGATCAGTATGGGAAACTCTAGACCTGAAAATAGTTGTATGTGCTGCTCTGATGCCTTTAATTTTTCCAATCCTTGGTGACTTTCAGTTGTGCTGTTGCTGTGATTCCACAGAGATGAGAATTGCCCACTTACAGGAGTGTCCATTGTTTAACACAGAAATAGATTAAGTGTAATGGACAATAAATGTGTAAATGCTGACATTTTTACAGAATTAAAGGCACGAGCCCACCTGAATCGTGTAGGATAAAAAGTACAATGCCAGGATATTAAAGCTCTTTGTCTTGCTGAATCATTCACAGTTTTTACATTCAATTCACTCAGGTCCTGCTTGACAGATGCTTCATCTCTGTGGAAATGTCCTTGAATGACAATGATCTTATTTCTGGCAGCCAAATGGACCAGCACGTAAACATCCTTGTGAGCAGCTCTATGGGATGTGTGTGCTTGGAGCCCTCAGACGTGGGAAGGGGGACAGCAGCAGCCAGGCTGGGTGTGCCAGGGACACCAGCAGCTCTCAGTTTAATTTAGCTCCTCTGTTCTGAGCAAGGGCAGAGCTCAGCATGGGAGATTCTTGTCCTGTCTGAACACAAAAGCCACATTTTGCAAGCAATGCTCAGTTCTTGTTCAGATCCAGTTTCTCAACAGAACGATTTTAAAGAGGGTCTGGTTTGAGGAGTTCCTGACCAGGTTTCAAATGCATTTCTGGGTATCAAGAAGGCATAGAGAAAATATCTGAAATTAGTTCTGCATCTCTCTGTTCCATGCAGTTACATGAATTTTCTCACCACTATTTTGCCTCTTTTGGCATTTTCTGATATCTCAGTTCACGGTTTAGATCAGGCCCCTTTCTACTCTGCTTGTTCTTGACTTCAGAGCTACTTCCAAATAGACTTAGTTTTTAGAAATTAGAGGACTGTGAGGAATAAGCTTAAAGGAAAATGTGAAGGCCCATCACTCTCACTAGTGAGTGAGATAAGTGAATTTTAACTGGGTCCCTACCCCAGTTTTATCTGACAAAGTGTTGTGTCTTTTTTTTCATAGACTTCTTTGCATTTCAGAGTTAAAGCAAATAATTAGTGAAAGAAAGCTTCCTGCAGAGACACTGTGGGATGTTCCCTCTGCTTGGAGTGTGAAGTGTCTCCCTGCAAAAGAGGAGGAACAAGAGCTGCTTTTGTTGATTATCATGTAAACCTGTGCATCCATATGCTTCCTAAATTCTCTTCCCTTCTTTTGAAGGATCTTTCTTAAATTACTTCCAGCTGTGCCTGTTCAGGAATGCAAATTTCCTGTTACAGTATCTGGATAATGACAAGAGTTGAGAAGGTAAAATATCCATGTTTAACCATTGTTCATGGAACAAAGAGCAGCGGGGCAGACAGCAAGGCCCTGCTGAGCTGCTGGGGGCTGTGACACAGCCTTGGCTCAGTCACTACAGAAGGGGACCAGGGTCTTCAGAAGTGGGAATATCCTGACTGGACATTTCCTTCCTGTGCTGCTTGGATTTTCTGTACTGAATTTCAAGAGAAACTGAGGGTGAGCACAACAGATACACTTCCCCCTGATTATATTGTTCTGTAAAGCATCCTGCATGAACAAGGGGTCCTCAGGACCCCAAAAAAGAGTACTCTCACAGAATCATAAAAGCACAGAATGGATGGGTTGGGAGGGACCTCAAAGCCCACCCAGTGCCACCCCTGCCGTGGGCAGGGACACCTCCCACTGTCCCAGGCTGCTCCCAGCCCCAGTGTCCAGCCTGGCCTTGGGCACTGCCAGGGATCCAGGGGCAGCCACAGCTGCTCTGGGCACCCTGGGCCAGGGCCTGCCCACCCTGCCAGGGAACAATTCCTGCCCAAGATCCCATCCAGCCCTGCCCTCTGGCACTGGGAAGCCATTCCCTGGCTCCTGGCCCTGCAGTTCCTGATGCAGAGCCCCTCTCCAGGTTCCCTGCAGCCCCTTCAGATCCTGGAAGGCTGAGATGAGTTCCTCATACAGGATGAGGAACTGAAGTTCACTTCCTGGATATATGAATTAGTGCTGTGTCATGCATGCTTTGCCTCTTTCATATACAACACCCTTTTTATTTTTTGCTTTTAATTCTTATGTAGAAAGACTGCCATGGGAAAACCAGGCTGTTCCTGATGTACAGAGCAGATCTTGGAAGGAAATTCCTCTATAGTTTCATTTCTGCCTGGATGCAATGTGGAAAGAAAATTAATTTTCACTTAGAATCCCCCTGTCCTGCATATTCAACCCAGCCAACAAGTCTGAGCAGTGTTCCCCCTCCAGATGCCTGTTTTATCCTGTCTCACACCTCTCACTTTGCTCCTCTACAAATATGCACTTCTGTAGGATTTTAAGGCCTGAATTTTGGATTCTCAGTGTCAACCCACAGAACAGACACTGGGTACACCTGCAGGATTAGCTGATTGCGTGTGTTTTAAGGTGGATATTAGGAATCTAAATGAAATAGTCTCACATGTGAGGGCAGAAGTTTTGATTTTAGTAGGATGACACCCCAAAGTACAGGGAATCCTTACGTGGTTCTGAGAAAAAGGCCTGAGAGAGAACTGTGAAGTGAGTAAGTGTCATTTCACATAGTCTGTGCAATGAGATGGGGTCTGAATTTATTACTTCTGCCTTCTTCTCTTCAAGACTTACTTGAGCTGAAAACATTGTTAGGGTAATGATAAGCCATATTCTGGTCAAAAAGATACCAAAGAAGAATCCTTATTTTGTTAGAAATTTCAAAGACGTCAAGTGAGGAAATACATTCACACTGTCCTGTCTCTTATGGTCTCAGTACCTCCTAAATTCCTCCATAGACATTTCAGATTTTCCTATCTGCTTTTTAATAGAAAGTTATTTCCATGAAGTACTGCTGCCTTGAAAGAACCTCGAATATTGAAATGAATGATTTGTTTTTGGAAACAATTAACTTGTACCCGAGCTGAAATTCAGCTCTTGGTGGCAAAAAGTTTGTTCCAGCTCAAATCCTGAAACAACTGAGTCATCAGAGACTTGTCCCTGCATTTTCCAGCTTTCTGGGGAGTCCCAGCCCTGTCTGGGCTGCAGAGTGGAGCTCTGGAGCAGGATCAGGATCAGCCTGGCTGGGCTAAGGAAGGGAAACTCCTGAAATTCCTCCCAGGCATGAGATTCCCCAAGGAGAGACTGCATTGCACAGGCTGCAGGGATTGGCCAGCAGGGGAGAAAGGACATTAAAAGGTTGAACCATTGACTGAAAAATTCCCCCAAACTCCAGTCACTTGTGGATCAAAATAACCTTACATACTTGGAAATTGTGCTCTGATAAAATAAACTTCTGGCAAAGTTTCCACAGTTGCTTTAAAGGTGAAAAGTGCAAACCAAAAGCTAAATCAGAGTCTTTCTGAAACAAGTTTAATGGGAATTGATGAAGAGAACTGTTGTCAGTTTTAACAATAAATACATAAATATATAGTATGTATAAAAATAGATATATAAAATAGAGTTACTCATTTGGGGTTTAACAATGATAGTAATGATAATAATAGAACATATTTAAAGTTTCCACTATCGTATCTCCAAGAAAAAATACACACAGCCAGGGCTAGAAAAATAAACCCAAGTGAAAACTAAATCGTGTGTCTTGCACATAAATATGCCATATGAAAATATAGCTGTGCACTCAGCCTTTCCAGGTTTTGTATGCAATAAAAGCTATTTGAATTCTACTCAGACATTAGTTTGCTCTCTCAAAAATGGACGTATTCTGTATGCTATCAAATAAATCAAAATTTAGTGTATTTAATTCTTTTGAGGTGTTTAACCAAGCCAATTACTGCATTATTAGTCACATTGAAGAAAAACTTCTTAAAAATGCTTTCAGTACTTTTCAGGAGCACTTGCCATGCAACAAATGCAATTTATGTGGCTTTCCTCATCTGTATAAACACTAATAAAGACACACAGGTAGTGATTGGTAACATCTAATGTAACGCAAAGGATTTTCCCTCTCCATTCCTGACAACCTGCATTTGCAACCACTCAGTTGCTTTTATTTGAAAATGGTTTTTCAATTACATTCTGCTGCTGTAGGGGAAAGCTTTTTGACAAAGGCGTGACATAAACCATTTCTATTGCAGCTCCGTCATAGTTCCCACAGCTAAACGAGACTGGACAGTTCATTAAAAAGAAGAATTAATAGCACAAGGTTGTAGGGAAACAATAACAGATTATGACTGGCCTGTGGCAGCCCACTAGTGGAATAAAAATGATTCCCTTGTCTCATAAATGAAGGTTTGCTCCAAGGTTTTAGGTGAAGTCTCTGCTTCTGTTCCTTCACAGGGAAAAGCTGTCCAGTTTCTGGTCTGTAAAAGCAATACTTGTAATTACTGCAGAAGAGGAATGTGGGCTCTTTGGGATAGAAAGCACTCGTTTGATAATCACTGAAGACATATTAATAAACATAACATAAAAGAGAATGGCGTAGAACACAACACACTAAATAGCATTAAAGCAAAAAAAAAATAACCAGGAGGGACAAAATGAGGATGGAGTCAGCACTGAATCCTATTTTTTCTTGTCTAAGGTGGTAACTGCTCTAGACCAGGCTGAATTTCCTGAATTCAGTGTGCCAAAGCCAAAATATTTGTGATTCCATGGCAATTCTTTCAGGTTTGTTGCTGTGACCTGTGTGACATCATATGTGATTTATCTCTTGCTTAAGGCTGTTCTTGAAGGTTCAGCCAAGTCCTAAAGCCTCGTTCTAGATGTGAGTGCATGTTTTTCCCAGTTTCCTCAGGGTTCCATGGCTCAAATTTTCTGTAGAGTTCTGCTATGTGTGGCAAGCACACAGACTCAGGCTTTAATGTTGTAATCTGAGTTTCATTATATCGATGCTATAAATTCCTGTCTCAGAAGATATTTCAAAGAATATGGGCTCTGGGATGCATTACCCGTTTCTTTTGGCCGGTAGCCACAGCCTTCTAATGAATTCAATGGGATAACAGGGGAGGCCAGGAAAGGGGAAGCCTGAGCCAACATAACATTTGGAATCCAAAGCTGGACTGACCCTGAAGGGTATTTTCTGGTTCTGTTTATGAACACGATCTTCTTTTAGACACAACAGCCTAAAATACTGAATATTCATGGTCATGGCATCTGACCCCCTGTTCTTTTGCAGCTTTATCCCTACTTTTACAGGGGAACTTGGGCATTTGGCCTCCAGTTCTCCCTTTCCTCCCCCCGGAATAGAAAAGCAGATGATGGAGCCTGCACAGCCTGGGCACTGTGAGAGGCGTCCTGGCCCTCCTGGCTTGGGTTCGTGCTATCAGCTGCATTTTGTGAACCAGGGCTGCACTGAAGCAAAAATAACCAACCAACCCAAAGGCTCTGCCTTGACCTCCCGAACTGTTCTCAGACTTTCTTACTGCAGGCAACGTGTGTGAGTTGCAGCACGCTGGGGAAAAGATATTCCCTCTTTTTCCAGGGAATGCGCTTGCGCCAACATTTAGCTCTCACTACTGAGCTGTTCATCCCAAGGCTGGGGACCCGCTGCAGACTTCACTGCTCTGCTGCCCTCTCTGTGAGCCCAAAGGTGCCACCTGTGTCTCCTGTCCCCCTCTGCCATGTGTGAGACCCAGGAGAGAACAGCCCCATCCCAGGAACAGGCTCACTCCAGGGGAAGCTCAGCAAAGACCGTGTTGTGCTGTCTCCCAGTAAAGCCACTGACCCACTGGTTATCATCCCTCTGCTGCTCCCAGCATCGGCAGAATGACACAAAAGTCCCGTGTTCAGCAAATGGAATGACCACTTTTCTCCTTGTAGGTCTGTAGTGATTGGATTTGCTTTATATTGAACAAGTATAGAGATAATTAAATTTTTAAGTGGGAAAACTTTTCAACAAAGAATAGACTGGTAATGGCTTCTTAATAACTGTCAAAACTACTCCCTGTTGGGTTAGGGTTAGGGTTATCCAGGTTACCTCTGCTTCCCATGTGCTGTTCCCTCCTTTCAGCACACTCTGTTTCCTCTGAACAGCTCACACAAGGGTGACACGTGTCCTTTGTCCAGCTGAGTGCCTTGCCTGTGAGCAGTTACCTGAGCTACATCCAGGTTTCAGTCCAGGTTCCTTGAAGTCTCCATCAGTTTATTCTGCTGCAGCTTGTTGAGCTCATCTAACCCACAAGAACAGAAATTAAAAGCCAAGAATGTTCTGTTAGCCTGAATTCTAAAGAGTTTAACCAGAGAATTACCAGTTCATTCACACTGAGCTCTTGTACAAGTTCTGTACAGTTAACAGTGGTGCACAGGAGCTTCCCTGGTGTCCCCCTGGCCATCAGCTGCCTCAGGCAGAGGTCTGGAGGCAGGAAGGGGGTGGAGGGCCCTAATCCCAGAGAATGCAGGGATGGATCCTTCTCCCTGCACCCAGAGCCATTATCGTGTTTCTAACGTTATTTTCCCAGGGCCCTTGTTAATTTGCAGACCCGCTCCTCACGCTGCCCTTCCCCACTGCCCTGTAGGGCCCAGCCAGCCAGTGTTGCTGTGAAAGGCGATTTTCTGTGCATGGAGCAGCACCCTCTGCTCCCTGGGTTATCCCTGAGCTCTGTGCAGCTCCCAGGCTGCAGTGGTTCCACGGCCAAGAGCAGAGCCCTGGGGAGCAGTCCACAGCCCCACCACCCTCCTGTCCCCGGCTTTCAGGTCTACTCTCTCAGCCTGTGCTGCCTCCCTCCTGCCCCTGGCTTTCAGGTCTGCTCCCTCAGCCTGTGCTGCCTCCCTCCTGCCCCTGGCTTTCAGGTCTGCTCCCTCAGCCTGTGCTGCCTCCCTCCTGCCCTTTGCAGGGGATCAGGGTGAGTTCCTTCTGTATGGACCAGTGCATTGTTATTTCTGCCTCTTCACTTCAAACACACACATAAACCAGCTGTGTTAGGGCACAGAGTCATCCTGAGCTGAGCAAAAAGCCAAAGCAAATCAGGCAGTGGCCACTTGGTCCTTAGATAATCAGTTACAGCCAAATAAATTAACCAAACCCAAGGCCCAGGCAGGCCAAAAGTGGTGCTGCTGCCTAAGAATCCAGATGGGTCCTGCTGCCTGTGCTGGCAGCTCACTCCAGCTTGGGCACATCACAACCAGTGGGAACACTGTCCTAAGGGCTTGCAAGGCTCTGAAATTTCAACAAGTTCACGTTAACACGTGGAAAATTATTTTTTACACTATTTATTTAAGTCCCATTATTAAATAAGCATTTAGTAAACATTCCTATTAGCAATCTTTTTCTTACACCATCATTCGTGTCACGTATTAGAGCTGGGTTTAGCTAAAGCTGTGTTTACAAACATAATACAAGTGCCTGTGTGTGACCTTCATAATTATTCTTCCTGCTTATAATATGAATTTGCCTTTCCTTGGGTCTGGTTCTAAGCTCACTGGCTGAAGCTTAAACCAGAAGAGGTTCACAAAATTTGCACAAAGAGTTTAAAAAAAAAAAAAAGAGATCATGTAAAGTTTTTTATAGCAATGTTTACCCTGTCAGCCATCCATTGGAACAAGAAATATGTCTGTCTGCTCAGAAAGATGTTCCCTGTTCTTGGATGAATCCCCAGATCCAGTTTCTCCAGCTGGTGCCTGTCTGGTGCTTTATTCCCTCTGACCACTGGATTTCCAGGAAGCTATTTTTCATTGCCCTTTTGCTCAGCCTTGTGAGTTTTTAAGTCGAAAACACTGTCTTTGGGTCTTCCAAGTGGTGAGAAAACAGAGGGCCAGCTTTGCAGACAAGCTTTCTATCACCGTCCTTGGATGGGATATGGTAAAGGCTCCAGAGAGAAATTCAGACACTGCTCCATGTGGGTTACCCTTATGCAACATTATCTTATGTAGCAGAGAGATTGAAAGGAGAAGGAGGATGGGGTGTTCAGCATCATACACAAAGAAAAACATAGCCACGGTGTGAAGAGAAAAGCTTTAAATGGAAAGCTCCAGGTTCTTTGCAATGTGAACAAACCCAGCAAGCACCAGTATTTAAATTCTGTGAGGTCTGAGGTACCAGACTAAGCCAGAGAACAAGGTGAGGGTTAGCTCAGCTTGTTCTGAGGGTTAAATCAGTGCTGCTTATCAGGTACATGACAAATTCCCACAAATAATTGGGAAATCCTTAGCAAAGTTAAAAGAATCTTATCTGGGGAAGAAAACCCAAAAAACTTATGGGATGCTCAACATACTGCACCTTACAATTTTAGCCTGACTTGGAAGCAAAGCCAAAGTACAGATGGAACATAAAGTTACGCATTTGGAAACTCCTTGGAGCTGCGAAAGCCTCGTTTGCCTCTATCAGGGCTGATCAAACTCCCAGGGCAGAGAAGGGAGGCACTGGAGCTGATGGATTGCCACACACAGAACCTCCTTAAGGCAGCAGCCCAGTCCCCAAAGCCTCAGACACGATGTATTTATGGACTGTTCCATTTTGTACCCTCCACTGGATCATCAGTCCTGGGCTTTCCATCCCCTTCATCTTGTTCACCATCCACTTGCTTCAACATTGTAATTTGGCCTTCCAGTTCTCACCAGCCCTCTTGGGTTTAATTCATAGAATTTAAAAGCTTTCTATTGACACAACTCCCATTTTCCTTCTCTCTGCATTCCCAGGACTGTCAGCAGTCATTTCAGCTCGCTGCTTACTTCAGCTGGGAAGTCAACATTGCCTTTACGAAAATGAAAAAGGTCCAAAGTTTTTAAGTATTCCATCCTTCTTCCAATAAATGTAGCAGGCACCAGTGTTTCTAGAAAGATTATGTTTGGTGACAGACTCTCTCATCTCTCTTTAACCTAATAGTTCCTTTTCCAGAAAAAACATAATTACTCCGAGAGCAATTTGTTTAATTACTGTTATGGGAGACTTCAAAGGAAATTGGTTGGATTGAAATAGTGATATCACCCTAGCAACATTTTGAGAAGAACATTTTGGTAGAAAATATGCTGAATGTAAGGCCATGTTTAATGTGGAGAAAAAAATGCCTAATCCTGTTCCGGTGAATGGAGCTTCCAGTATTTTTTAGTTGTATATTTGTACATGCATGGGGCTTTTTTTATTATTGGTGTTTGGATTTATTTCACTTCTATAAATGTAAATTTTTCCCCTCTACCTGCCTCATATTACGGTAATTTCATCAAAAAGTTAAACTGTTCGCAATGCAGCAGTTCCACCAAATGTTTGTTAGGCTTTCCTCCTTCTTTTTACCAAACTCATTTTTAAGGGCAATTCAGGGATCTTCATTAATGAGAAAATTGTTATTGGCGTGGAGGGTGAAGCTTTACTGACTGGATACGGGTCCATTCACACTCCAGTACTTTTGTATTGTCCTGTTGGTTCAAAAAGACATTGTTGGTGCAAGATGCAGAAAGGAGGTTGGTGTTCCAGGACATGCAGATAACCCCAGCAGGCCTGGTTATTGCACTCGTAGGGCCAAGACTTGCCCATGGCCAGGGTGGTAAAAGGTATTTATAACCTCCAAACCCCTAATGCACTTCCAAAATACATCTAATAAAGTTGATTCATAGATTCGGCTATGAATATCACTAATTTTAAAAAAAACCATTTTTGGCCAATTTCCCACCACAAGCTCTCTGTGAAAGATCAGTTTCTGAAACTTTTCTGCAAGAACAGCTGTGGGTTCAAAGCATTTAAAATTTGCCTCTTCCGCGTGATAGCAATGGCACCAAAGATCATTCCAGCTGTAGCAAGGCACTGTCTTAAATCTGTTGCTGTTACTGGTTCTGTCACAAAACCAGAAATGAAATGTTTTGCCACAGTCATCTGTAATTACAGGTCAGAAATAGGGTCAAGCCAGGTCTGGGATGTGTTCGTGGTTCATGTGATCAGTAAGAAAGATGTATTGAACAGGTTTAACTCAGAATGAGATGTGTTCATGAAAAATGCCAAATCATTTGCCCTTTTTTTAAATGGATCAGTTGAATGAGAAACAGATTTTAATTGCAAGCTGACGCCAGCCTGTCTTTTTTGTGCTATTATTGTATTTATTGGTATGCTTAGCATCTCACTGCATCATCCTAGCACCTGTTGCTGGATTTTTGGGTTTGTAATATAAAGTTGGGAATTATGTCTTAGTCCTTACAGCCTATGAACATTAAAAATCCAGATAATTCCTCTGATTGGTGCTCAAAGCAGATCAGGAAGCCAAAAGGAAGTTGTTTTAATGAAGGTGGTGCTTTCTTTGTGTTTGTGTATTTGGGGTTTTTTTAGGTTAAATGGAAATATTCTATGGTGGCTAATTACAGCAAGACATCTCAGAAAAGACTCATGCAAATATTGTTTTAATTATAATGTTGTGATTTAATGGGTTGTAAATAATAATATAAATGGGAAGATTTGGTCTTTTCAGCTGTGGCCTCCCATTAGGTATTTAAACAGTGATGGTCTCCTTTATTAGGGCTATTGAGGCTGCTTTAGGAATGTGTTTGAATATTCGGAGGTTGTTATCTCATGCTTTCAAGCCAAAATTGGTCTCCTCACAGACAATCTCTGCCTAGGCAAAAATTAATTATTGATTCAATTTTTCATTCAGAAATCTCAAAGTGGCTTTTATGCTCTTTATGGAAGAAATTTGCACTAAACTGGAATAGTTAAGCAAGATATCCAAAAAAGAACCTTCCATGGGCATGGCTGAAGGATCTAAGCTCTTCCTTCTGCAGCTCCAAGAAATCTGGGGAAAGGAGAAGGATGTTGATTAGTTATTTAGCTCTCACCTTACTCTCTTTAGCAAATGTATTTGTAAAGGAGACTCTCAGTAATTCCCTAAGTTGTCGAGTTTTATAAAGATAAATGTTTCAGAGGCTGTAATGTGAACCTCTCTAAATGAGTCACGATGCAGAAGCCTTTCATCAGGAGCTTTCCTGCTTGAGGGAGACCAAACTGAAGGGGGCATGGGGATTGAGGAGTCCAGCAGGATTAAATTCAAAGTGGAAAAATGTTTTGTAGAGGAACACATTGGCCACACAAAGACCACCCAGGATGCTTTAATAGTCTGGCATTTCAGCAGCACTGCTGAAGCTGCCTCTGGAAATGAAGCTGTAAGTGCAGAACCACAGACTGAATTTAGATTTCTGCTTGTGTGGGGGCTGCCAGCCCTTCAGCAAGAGGTTATAGATCCCAGCAGAAATGGATTGCTGGCTGCACTTCTGTCTGCCTTGGTTTGGGAGCTGAACAGACCTGTCTGCAATCATTAGTTTTTGACAGGTTTACAACTCTTTAATCTTGACTTTCTGTCTCATTTCCGGCACAAACCAAAGAGACCATCAGTCTCAGCACAAATGTTATTCAGATATTCAGATATATCAATTCTTAGGGAAAAAAAGTATTCAGGGTTGGCTTAGCATGTAAAGACAGCATTAGTAGTTGCAAGTAAGTTGACTTTAGTTGTCATTTGTTTCCTCCTCAGGGTAGCCACTTACACAATAACAAAATGACTGGGACTAGCATGGGCTGGGCTGCAGCCTCACTGGCCTTGGAGCATCCAGGGAATCATGAGAATTCCAGTTTGAGAAGCACAAGAACACAATTACTATTTAAAATAAACTCTACCAAGAGCTTAGTCATTACTTAAAATGACTCAATCAATCACCATGTTCTTTAATAAGACTACCTTTCCTTCGCTAGTTGTTTTCCTGTAAAGTTTATGCTTAAAACCAGACAACCTCTGTCACATTTATCTTAAGAGGATCTCCCCAGGGTAGCAAGTAAATGTAAAACTCTGTTTACAGCCATTTTTCATTTCCCAAGCCTTTTAATATCACTCTCTCAGGCTTATTTCTGTGTCATTCACTCCGTAATGTACTAAGTTGTCTTCCTGCTTTCCCCTGCTTTATATGAGGTACAGCAAGCGGCAATCTCACCCTTCTCCAACAAGCACAAATTAAATCAAAGCCTGGGGGAAATGCCTTCCTTCCATGATGGATTCCGAGGTGGATGCTGACAGATAGCACATCATACTGTTCAGGAGGTTATTTCTCTTCCTCTTCCCTGCACAATGACTTCTGTTTTCAAAGGGCCATCATTTTATGGCTTTGTCTATGGTTTCGTAATACTGAGTCTCAAAGCTGCTACAGGAAAACGTGGCTACATTTCAAAACCTCTTCTTTGGAGCAGCTGGGGATTATTGGCTTTAAACATCTCAGTAATCCAATACAGTGTTATAAAACATAATTTAAAAATGCAAAGGATTAAGATTTCCTTTCATAGGATTCTACAGAACTCAGAATAGGATTCTACAAAACTTGCTTAGCATTTTTGAAGCAACTTCTATTGTCAAGATGAAAATCACCAGTTCTGTAAAGATTTCACTTCTGTATTTAGTACATACAAATCTTGCCATGACCTAGAATTCCTCTGTGGTAAGATACATCTAGATTCTTGGCTGTTTGCATACCAAATAAAAAGTTATATATAAAGTTATATATTCACTGATGTCTGCAGAGCTGCAGCCTCAGATTCTAATCCTTTACATTGCAGTGCAAAGTGCTCCCATGCAAAACACGGAACACGGACTGGGGGAGTGTGAGGTTCTCATTATTCAGTGCAATAACTAAGAGAATTTTTTTTCCCCCAAGTATCTTTAAATATGAAGAATTTCCTTTTCTGGACTAAATACTTTTGTCTCATAAGACTAATTATGTTTTGTGAATGGCACAGAAAATTTTATAGCAATTTGTATTCAGATGAGGGCTGTCTGCTGTTCTCTCCAGTGAGACCTGGAATGTGCTTCAGCAAGAAGAGGGACTCAGTGCTGCAGAGGGGCTCACAGGGAGTTCCTGGCTACTGGTCTGGTCTGGAATCACACACTGGCAAAAATGAGATTTACCAGTTACACATACAGCAGGAAAATCTGTATCAGAGATCAGAGCTCTTGTCATCTAAACAAAATGTTTTATATGAGACTGGTGCACATTGGCCTTTAATCACTGAATGGTTTGGGCTGGGACCTCAGAGCCCATCCAGTGCCACCCCTGCCATGGCAGGGACACCTCCCACTGTCCCAGGCTGCTCCCAGCCCCAGTGTCCAGCCTGGCCTTGGGCACTGCCAGGGATCCAGGGGCAGCCACAGCTGCTCTGGGCACCCTGGGCCAGGGCCTGCCCACCCTGCCAGGGAACAATTCCTGCCCAAGATCCCATCTAAACTTCCCCTCTCTCAGTTTCTCTTCCATGCACTGAGATGTTGTCTCTTCCCAGATCTCAGCCACCATCAGCACACTCAGCTCATCCCTGTATTTAATGGCTTTTCTGGGTTTTGCCCAGGAAATGCCCATTTCTGTCACTGGGGAAAGGTCTATTTTTGACATATGAACTCTTCCACATCCCTCACCTCATATGTTTTGTTAAAAACTCCCAAACTAAATCTGTGATGTGCCCTAAAGATTAACCAAAATGGGCTCAGTGGGACTTGACTGATTATTTGATCTGGAGATCTGTTCCCACCTTCTTTCCAAGAGAACTGCTCGCTCTCTGTGACCCGATTGCAGTGTCCAGGGAAGGGACACCCTCCATGCTGAGCACTGAAGTTAAACCGTGGAGTGGGAGCCCTGGGGCTGCTCAGAACAGCTCCATCCCAAAAGCAGGAATCTCTCCAGGTTCTGGGGAGCTTTGCAGTGCACGATCCCATGGGGAAGGTCCCTGCCCAGCTGGGGACATCACCTGGCCACTGCAGGTCCCTCCCTGGCTCCCAGGGCTCCTCCATGGAGCTGTGCCCCGTGCTCCATCTCTCTGCCCAAAACTTGGGCACTCTCAACTCCAGAACTAATACAATCCAATATTTATTCTGTCATTAAAAAGCTATTCATTTCCTTGTCTGATGATAAAATTATGGTAAAATAAATCATTCATCTTTTCAGCTAATTGTAATTACAGCTAAAATCTCATTTAGACTGGGAGTTTGCTATATTTACTTGATACTTTTGCAAAACATTTCAGAACATAATTATCCATTATTATATTGCAACACTGTGATCTTGGCTGCCTTCTGCCAAGTGTGTTCCTGAGAACAATTGCTTTTTTAATGCATCATCCAGAAGTTATGGCCTAGACAAATCAGAAAAAATTGTTTAGTCTATTATAATTTGGCATATGGTCATTTAATAGCACACAGGAAATCATCATGAACGCTGGGGATTATTGTTGCTATAAAAATAATGAAAGGAATTTAAAGTTGGCTAGACTTCACTTCCGCCACTGCTCTTGTCATTGAAATCATCTCTGCTGCCTCTTTGTTTTTGCTGTTAATATCTTGGAGCAGTCATTCAGATGTGTGTGAAGCCGAGTGGAGCACGCTGACTCTGCAGAGTGGCTGGTTGCAGAATGGTTTCCATGTGGATGTGGATATATTATTGTTCAGGTTTTAAGATGTGTTCTTAATTGAATTCTTAAATGAACAGCATATTTCCATTAGGAATATCGATGGGTGTTATTTTCTAACAGCAGAAGAACAGACTTTTCTTGTGTTAAAATTCAAACCAGTGAGGTTTGCATTAACAACTACAAGTACACAGCACAGCCATGCTGTCTGTGCAGCTAGAAATGCCCAGCAGGCCTGTTCTCAGTTATTTAGGGACATATTTTATTTCTATGCAGACATTTTGATATACACCTCCCCATGCAGATTGTTTTGCAGAGTGTGGAGTAGACTTTTTAAATATTTCTCAGTCCTGCATACCTCCACTGATCAACTTAAATTCAGGGATTTCACTGTGTTCGTGTGCCTCGCCGATGAGGTCATGCCTTGTGTGGTGGCTGATTAACTCTTGTTCACCCTTTGTCTCTGATAAAGCTGATATTCAGTGACAAAATTGCCAACAGTTGTTTGTATACAGTTAAAATATATTAATGGAATTCTTCCTTTTGAGTACAAGTCCATCTTGGTTCAACCAGAGCAGTGTGAAACTTCCTCCCCAGGGGCAGCTCTGAGCTCTGCTCTCTGTGAGGCTGCAGAACAGGAGAAGGTTCTGCTTCCCCCCGAGGGTGCTGGCACTGCCCAGGCTCCCCAGGGAATGGGCACAGCCCCGAGGCTGCCAGAGCTCGAGGGGCGTTTGGGCAGCGCTGCCAGGGATGCCCAGGGTGGGGTTGGTGGGGGTCTGTGCCAGGACAGGGGCTGGGCTGGATGATCTTTGTGGGTCCCTTCCCACTCAGGATATTCTATGTTTCCATCAAACTTGGAATCTAGTGTGCTCAAGGAAATGGGAAACAGCTTTTTGACAGAGTTGTTAGGAAAATTTGTGATTTCAAAATGAGACATTGCGCAATTCTAAACAATAACGGAAAAGAATCAGGATGTTTGTTGTGGATTAACCCCAGCCAGCAACTGAGCACCACACAGGCACTGCTCACTCCCTGCCTGTCCCCAGGGATGGGGGAGAGATTCGGGACAGTAAAAGTGAGAAAACTCATGGGTTGAGATAAAGACACTTTAAAAGGACAGAAAAGGAAGAAAATAATGATAACAATAATGAAGAAGCAATTTGAATATCCAAAACAAATGATGAATATTGCAGTTTCTCACCACTCACAGACTTCTGCCCAGCCAGCTCCTGAGAGAGACTCCTGGCTGAGCATGTGCTGAGCATGGTGTGGAAAGGTCTGGAGTATCCCTCTGGCCAGTTTGGGTCAGTTATCCCAGCTGTGTCCACTCCCAGCCCTTTGTGCCTCCCCTCCAGCCTGCTGGAGGGAGAAGAGAAGCTGAAAAGTCCTTGATTCAGTGGAAGCTCTGCTCAGCACCAGCTCAAACTTCAGTGTGTTATCAGCACGCTTCTCTTCCTAAATCCAAAACACACCACTGGACAGCTACCAGGTGGAAAATTAACTCTATCCCAGCCAAAACCAGCACAGTGTTGCAGTTTGGTCAACTGCCCACTCAGATGGGCTTTGCTGTACCTGAGGATTATAATCCATGGGCAGAAATACACAAATACCTCAAATACTGTGATGTTTTTTTAAAAAGACTGGAACCATTCACAACAAATGAGTCTGACAAATCTGTGCAGATCTGAATCCAAGTGCTGCACACAGAATTTTCAGATGCTGACTGGAGCAGCAGCCCAGCAGCTGCAACAATTGCCATCCTCACATCTGTATTCCAAACTCTCAGGATTATGAGGTATTTTTCCCCAAGAGAAAAAGGAATTGCTTTATAAATTGTTTAGCTGTTTTTCCATGTTTTCTGCTTGAAGTAGAAGGAAACTGTAGGCTTTCAGCAGCTGAGTTAATGTTGAAATGTTTGAAATGTTTTAAGTAGATTGTTTGGAAAGTAAAGGAAGGAAAAAAGAGAACTTTTTTTTATTAATGCTACTGCTTCATTTTTTAATGAAGTTTATTTTAGCTTTAACTTAAGACCATCTTGTGCACCCTGTCTTTTAGAATACAAGTAGTTCATAAAAAGCCAAACTGTAGCTGGTTGGAATTTAAGTAATTTCACAGCCTTCAGTGGAAGCCTGTTGATTTATGCTAATTTAGGTTTTCTGAGGATAGGAGTCAGAGGTTTCACTGCTGGAATGAGCACGATGTGAGTGAGCAGAGCGTGAACTCCAGGTGGGCAGAAGGGGCATGAGGAGGCCAGGGACGTTTTGTTGCAGCTCCAGCTTTACTGACAGCCTGTCTTACCTGTGGGTCACTGCCCCGAGAGCCAGCCTGGAACTGCTGCTGGCACGGAGCCCCTGCCCTTTATAACCCAAACCAGAGGCAATTGCTACAAACGGCCTTAGGGGTTTGTTTTTGGCCCAAGTGGGACCTGCCCCGGCCCCAAACCCCCCTGCCCTGGGCTGAGCCCAGCGGGGCAGCAGGGGAGGGGGGAATTCTGCCCCTCTGCCCCTCAGGTGAGACCCCACCTGCAGAGCTGCCCCAGCCCTGGGCCTGGCACAGGAAGGGCCTGGAGCTGCTGCAGAGAGCCCAGAGCAGGCCCCAGCATGAGCAGAGGGATGGAGCAGCTCTGCTGGGAGCAAAGGCTGCCACAGCTGGGATTGCTCAGCCTGGAGAGGAGAAGCTCTGGGCTGAGCTCAGGGTGGCCTTGCAGGGCCTGAAGGAGCTGCAGGAAAGATGGAGAGAGACAATTGCCAAGGGCTGCAGGGCCAGGAGCCAGGGAATGGCTTCCCAGTGCCAGAGGGCAGGGCTGGATGGGATCTTGGGCAGGAATTGTTCCCTGGCAGGGTGGGCAGGCCCTGGCCCAGGGTGCCCAGAGCAGCTGTGGCTGCCCCTGGATCCCTGGCAGTGCCCAAGGCCAGGCTGGACACTGGGGCTGGGAGCAGCCTGGGACAGTGGGAGGTGTCCCTGCCATGGCAGGGGTGGCACTGGATGGGCTTTAAAGTCCATTCCAGCCCAAACCATGCTGAGATTCTGTGATTCTGTGAAGCAGTGCATGAGAGATAATAAGTTTTTTTTAGCTTAAAGACATGTAACCTTACTGCTTCATCTCTGTATATGTGCACATAAAGGATAAAAAAGACAGCAAACAATTTTTCCTTTTAATCCTTATTAGTAAGTTAAGCATGGATCTGTGATTAACATTTTGTTTCCAGCACTTCACACTTGAATAGCTGATAATAAGCAGTGTCTGTATCAGTCTGGCTCTGCCATTCTGGTTAAGCAGCTTTATAAAGTGTTTACTAGGTTACATAACAGCATTGAGGAGTTGGGGAAGAGTGGGGGTATTTGTTTACTTATTTTGGTAGCTGAGATCATTATGTGATGCTAATGATGAATGACTATCAGTGAGTTTAATTTTCAAATACACCCCAAATCTATTAACATAAGCAGTTTATTTACAGATTTTTTATTTTTCTCACAGCAGGTTTAGAAATGCACAGCTGTCCAGGAATATCTTCCTGTTCCCTGTTTGGAGTATGGAGGCTCTGTATAACATTCCAGGAGCCCAATCCCCTCTAACTGCTGCACATGAGTGATCCCTATAGCACAGATCCCATAGCTTTTATTTTTTTCTATGCAAAGCTGGGTCCAAAAAGAAGTGTCCAAAATAGGTGAAATCTCAGTTTTCAGCCCCTTTAAGTCTTACATTGTTTTTATCCCTCAGCGAGACGGAGACATGAAATAGAAACCACAGACCTAATGCTCCACACACACACACATTGTGTCAAAACAAAACATTTTCCTCAGCAAAATCATAGGGATTGTTTTCCTTTTCATGTCTCCATGCTGGTGTGAGTAATCTGTAATGTGTCATCATGTGACAATAGGAAAAAGTTAAATGGATATAACAAATCTATTTAATAAATACGCTTGGGAAAGCAAGACTGTGTTTGCATCTATGTGTGAGGATGTCATTTACCTCATTATGCTGGAGCTAGTTTGGCACTGTAATTGAGGTGATTTCAGTTTTCAATAAAATAAAATTGAAAACTGATCTTTTTTGAGGAAATGAACCCAAATATTTCATTCCTTATTCATGATCCCCTGTCAGCCAATGTATTTTCATGTAACTGTAAAAAAGGATGTGGAAGGAGGACATGACTGCTCAGGATGTGAGAAAGACAACTCCAAATGAGTGGGTCTGGGACTAGTGAGATGTTTATCTGTGGCTGGAGTTACAGAATGTGCTGTAGGTTCAAGCTTGTGCCTATATGCACATTTTCTCTGCTGCAAATAAGATCTCCTTATTTCTCATTAAAAATTCGTTCTGTTTTGCAGCTGACGGTAGCACGTATTTATACATTTGCCTGTACAAACATAACATCAAGGTTTTTATCAGTATCTTGCAGAAGATTAAAGTGAACCATGCCAAAAACTAAAATAAACATCGTAGGGACCTTGTAAAATTTGTTGTTGTGTAGAGATTCAAGGAAAATACGTTGGAAACCCCAGGGATAAGTGAAAGTGGCCTTTGTGATGGATTGAGGGATGCTCAGGTTTCACTGTGTTATGCAATTTCTCCCTCAAATATTAATTCTGACCTAGTGTTTTAAGAAGTCTTAGGAAGCAGGAAATCAATGTAATCCCAGTAAGTTCATGCCCAGGGGAAGCAGAAATAAATAATTAAATCAATTGTTATGTTATCAGAAATATCTGAATGCATTTTTATGGGTTTGTGGCATTTATTGGGGCCAGCCCAGGGCAGCACACTCGGCAGTCAGTGCTGGTGCTGCCGTGATCCTCAGAGATGCTTCCAGGGTCTAAACCCAAACTGGAGCTCCTTGGAGCTCTGCCAGCCCCTGCTCCTGCCCGGGAAAAACAGAGGTGGTTGTGTTCAGCGTGAGGATCTGTGGATCAGGAAAGGGCTGGTGCAGAAATATGGCACTCCTGGTAAGCCTTGGTGTCTCCCTTATATCTGGACCTCTGGCTTAGCAGCTTATATCTGAGGCTATATCTGAGCTCCAAAGAGGGATTAGGTATAAATTAGGTATTTTTACAGTTACCTTGCATCTTGGGCTAAATCTATTTGAAAGGATCGTGAGAGAATGTGGTTCCCTATCCCTCAACTTCCAGCCACTGAGTGTGCAAACCAGCCAGCCAGGAGATTCTGCAAGGTGGCAGCTGCACATAGCAAAACACCAAATCTGCTCATTACTCAGTATTTCATCAGTACTGATATAATTATTTTAATCTTCTTATCTTGACATTTACCAAGGTAGTCCTAATTTCGTTTTGCTAAATAAAAAACCCTACTGTATCCTCAAAGATTTGACAACCTTTTCCATTTTCCTTTCTTTCAGGAGCTGAGTTGGGAAGCTGCAGAGCATTAAGGTGATGTGTTTCATGCGTGCTGGCATCCTATGTGCACAACAGTTGGTCTGAAACTCCTCAGTAGCCCCAAACTGTCTGACTTCCAAGGTGGAAGGGGGAGATTCTCGGATACTCCTGTGCCTACACAATAACCAAAAATGAAGGAGGAGCATTGTTTACACGCCGCTCTGCTCTGCCTGGGAGTGCTGTGCTACAGCCACGGCCTGAGCACGGAGAAGCTCAACCACTCCCGGCCCTCGCTCCATGGGCACTACGAAAAGGGCAAGGAGGGACAAGTCCTGCATCGTTCCAAAAGAGGCTGGGTGTGGAATCAGTTCTTTGTTATAGAAGAGTACACGGGACCAGATCCTGTGCTAGTAGGAAGGGTAAGAAAGAATTTCTTTTATAGCCATTGATTAATATTCTTAATTTTTATTATTTTGTGAGGGTTTTCTTGGCATTTTTTTGTTGTTTTTTTAGTGGTTTTGGGTTTTTTTTTTTCCTTTGCTGTTGCCTTTGTGCTGTATAAGCTGCTTCTTCATTTTCTGGTAGCTCAGTTTAGGTGCTAAGCAAAATACTACCTAAATCAATACAGATATTTCCATTGACCTCAGCAGTCCTTGAATGAAGGTGTGCAAGCTGTTACTCACCAAAAGAGTAAAAAACACACCAACAACTTGATCAAAGACATGTCTCAAGAATATCATTCTCAGGTCTTTAAAAACAGCAATTAAAAATGTAATGTCTAACCCAGAAACTCAGTAAAATGGGTATCTTTTTATCCTTTAATTTTCAAATTATCAGTAAAATTAAATATATCAAGGGCTATGTATAGAGGGAGGTAAATATCTGTATGCACATGTGTAGGTAGACACATTCTGGACTGATTTTTTATTCTGCTGCTGTCTAACACTAGCAAAATATAACCAGTAGATAAATAAACCTGTATATTTGCCAGTTTCTAAATGGGCAGCAGAACTGTGTTGACTTAACCCCAGCACAAAAAGAGTGGAGAAACAGGATCAATGTCAGCAAATCCATGCTGGGTATTCTGGTTTGAAATGGTGCAATTTGTAGCTGTCAATATAAAATCAATAAATCTGTAATTTGGCTCAGTGTTTCCCTCATTCATCAAACTGAAGCGTGCACTGCTTGTGGAATTAAGAATGTTTAGTAAGCATTTGTTGCTTCTTATATATTAAAGAGGGTGGAATTAAAAACTAGTTGGCAATCATGNCGCTCCAGCCCCTCCAGGGCTCTCTGGCTGTGAGGGACCCAGAACTGGACACAGCCCTCGAGGGGCCCCAGCAGAGCCCCCAGGACAGGGGACAGGCACTGCCCTGGCCTTTCTGGCCGCACTGGACTTGCTCCAAGCCAGGGTGCCCCTGGCCTTCCTGCACACCTGGCACAGCTGGGCTCACTTATTTATCACTTAACTCATCCCATTTATCACTTAACAGCTTTTCACATGCAACCCAGTGCAACATGATCCATTGATGTGTACAAAACCTTTGTAAAAATTACTCCTCCTACCAACTCCGTGTGAATAAAGAACCTGCTATAAGTATCTTCTCGTCTATTCTTTTCCATAAATCTGAAATGTTGCATCTAGCAGCGCCCTGCATGTGGCAGGAGGCAGGTCTGGGCTGGCACTGCCCTGGATGCAGGGTACAGGTGGTCACAGCATGTCCCTGCGTGTGGATTATTGCCTGGTGGAAGCCACAGTTGTTGAAAACTGTGAAATGATAGCAATTTCCTGCACTTTTTTTGTTTCATAAGCACATCCAGGAAATGTGTGGCCCCTTGTTAAGGTGTGTCTGTTTCTCCTTTTGTAGCTTCATTCAGATATTGATTCTGGAGATGGAAACATTAAATACATTCTCTCAGGTGAAGGAGCAGGAATCATTTTTGTTATCGATGACAAATCAGGGAACATCCATGCAACCAAGACACTGGATCGGGAGGAGAGAGCTCAGTACACCCTCACAGCTCAGGCTGTGGACAGGAACACGAACAGACCCTTGGAACCCCCTTCTGAATTCATTGTCAAAGTTCAAGACATAAATGACAACCCGCCTGAGTTTCTCCATGAGAACTACCATGCCAATGTGCCCGAGAGATCAAATGTAGGTGAGTACTCAGAAAGGCACTGCCCTTGTGGAAGGTGTTGCACTGTCAGGAGGCCTTGGCTTTATTTCATTCTTATTGTCAAGGGTTTGGGGAGGTGAAATTTACTTCGTGCTCAGCCAGTGATTCACTTGATGTATTTAATTTGCTGACCAAATCAAACCCTGCACAGCTCCTAACTGGGAGACATTCCTAGAACAGAACTATTTCTTCCTAGGAAGGAGCATGAAAGTCCCCTGGAATTTATGGAGTGTGAATCCTCTGGGGTAAACACGAAGATCACTCCTTTGGCAGAGCAGTGTAATAAAGCTGGGAAGTTACTGCCTCACCATTTATTCCATTTTCATCTCCCGTTTGAGCTTGTGTCTGTCTCAGGGATTTCTACAGGAATGATTTGGCTGAAACTTACTGAAAAAAAATGTAAAAGAAAACTCTATTGTTTGGCTGTCTAACGACAAAAGCAATATGAGGCTTAAACTACTGAGGGGAAAAACCATAATGGTGCAGAGTGACTGCTGACTTTTATATCTTCACTGGGTAGAACATTAATCCACATCACAGCTGGTGACAGATCTTTTTGGATCGGATGAGTATATTTTGTCATATAGAAATTGTCAAGTAATTTTTATTTTCATTTACCAAAAGTGAAAATAAAAAAGTCCAGGAATAGCTATGCTGTGTGACTGAAAGCATCTCTGCACAATGCTTCCAGACATGTTTGCCTCTGACTCTTCCTCCTGTGTTTGCTCTCTGTTTTTAGGTACATCAGTCATTCAGGTAACAGCTTCAGATGCTGATGACCCAACCTATGGGAACAGTGCCAAACTGGTTTACAGCATCCTGGAAGGTCAGCCCTACTTCTCGGTGGAGGCTCAAACAGGTATTATTACACAGTTCCTTTGAGTGGGAGCTCATCACCAGAGTGCATTGAAGTGAACTAAATGTGCTGACAGGGTGGGGCTCCTGATGTGTGTGAGCAAGGCCTCCTGCTCTGCTGCAGCCTGGTCTCCTGCCATTTGCTGGAGCTTCTGGGGATGCTCAACCAGAAAGTTGGTGCTATTTCTGTGTGTTCTGATGCACTGTGATGACTGAAAGGCTGCTTCTGTGCTCAGCTGCAGCTCCCCAGGCTTGTCCTCTGTGAGGAATACTGGGGCTGCTTTCCCTACAGCAGCGCAAAGGGAAAGCAGAACCTCCATCAACCCTGCAAACATTGCTGTGCTTAGTGCACTCAAAGAGCAGCAGCCGGGTTGTTGTTCAATCTCTGTGTGCCATCCTCCCTTTGTGCCTGCAGGAATCATCCGAACTGCCCTTCCCAACATGGACAGAGAAGCCAAGGAGGAGTACCACGTGGTGATACAGGCCAAGGACATGGGAGGACACATGGGAGGCCTCTCAGGGACAACCAAAGTGACAATTACACTTACAGATGTCAATGACAACCCACCAAAGTTCCCACAGAGTGAGTAACAACAAAATCCGTCTCGCATTCCCTACCAGGACTCATGTTTGTGAAATATCAGCCATACCCAAGGCTTGAAGAAGCAGTAACTGATGGATTATTGCAGCACACGTGAATAAATAAGTACTAGTTACTCATCTTTTAAAGGTAGTATATGGGTATTTAGTGTCTGGATTATTTGCTTTGTGTTGTAAAGGAAGACATTTTTATGGTCAGGATTAAATTGCAAAGATTCCTGACCCTACACTTCATTTTTGGAGCTCCTGGGCCATGCTGTATAACTTGCATGAACAGACAGACATATACATATATTCCCCAAGACTTGTATTTACCACAGCAAAACAAACTAAATTTAGCACAATTACATTTTTAATTGTCAAAGTGTATTAATGGAGGTCAAATACAGCAAGTTTTATACCGGAGTAATTTATTTTTCACGTATAAAATTAATCAGGGCTGACATTACCAGACTCAGCCTTCACAGCTGGGTGGAAGTACATTAATGGGCCCACACATCTGTTCTGCAGCTCATCTCTGCATGGGTTTGGGGCTTTTTGAGAGCAGTTGAGGCACCATCCCAGCCCGCCCTGTTTCTGCTCTGAGCAGCAGCTCTGACCCTGACACGTCCTGGCCATGGCCACTCCTCTGACAGCTCTCCTTCCAGTGCTGCAGCTTCCCGGACTCTCATGCAAGAGCTGAAGTGACAGCAAGTCCCTGAGTGTAAAAATTTGTGTCAGCATTGTCTACCCTTCAAAAAGAAAAGGATTAAATTCTTAAAAATCAGGCTTTACATACTTTACCATCAAGTCTTTTCACTCCAGACCATAACCTGGGATCCCAGGATACAATATTTTGTTAATCCTGTCAAATGATGGATTTTTCTCGACAAATTCAAGACCCTTTACTGAGTGTTTTGCAAGAACATTTTAAATGCCTAAAAGCAGTTACTCTACTTAATTGTTCACCCTCAGGTTAACCCTGAATTGGGAATGGTTCATAACTCAGAACCAGGGGTTTTCCTGTCTGTATAAACAGCCAAATGATTGATACTTTTTTTCTTATTCTCCTTTTTTTTTTTTTTTTTTTAATGTTCATTGCTCAAGCTGTTAATGAGTTATGTGCTTAAATTTTGGGTTCTTTGTGACTGGAGTTAATGACCTATTTCAGTGACATGTGGCAATTGTTTTTATGGGTAATGAGCCAAGTCCCTGACTGGTGTAAGTCTCCTGATGTTCCTAGGGTGCTCATGGAGCAAAAAAGAGCAATTACAAAGGGGAATAAATTAGATTATTTTATTTTATCAGGCTTTTTTTTCCCCTTCCCAGTTTACTTGCTGATGATGTGCCAGAAAATGCTGACAGAGATTTATATATTTAGGATCAGGTTAAGTTATCTGAACTCTGAAGGGAGTTGGGAAGGTTCTGGAATCAATAGTGCCTAAAGGACAACTGTTGGAGAGAGTTTTATCCAGGAAGAGTGTTGCTCTCCTCTGGTGTCCCTAAATACTCAGGGAAACACCTGTGGGATATTTGGGGATGGTTTTTCTATTGGAGTTAGCTGTGGGAAAGCCATTTTTTGTTTGGCATGAAATCACATACAAATTGATACGTATTCTCTGCAATGTGAAATTTCAATAATCATTGTTGCTCTACATTCGCTCTCCAAATTCAAGCCACAGAAAGCAGCAGGTTTATCCTTTAGCCAGCACAGCACACAGGATTTATCCAATTCCCTGTGTGTAATTTATGGCTCCTGAATGAATGGGCAGAAATGAGAAACGGAGATGAAGGTCTTACCATGAGTCATGCGAGAGAGAGTTTTCATTCCATTTCTGTAATAACATCTCTGCTATCAGTGGTAACCTTGGTGGCACAACAATTTCTGCATTCTGAGTGATTGGTTGGCCTTTTAAGCCCCTCCCTGAGCAGAGCAGAGGGGTAACAGGGAGGAGGTCATGTTCTGTAGATTATCCATGTGGGTTAAGATTTCACAGCTGACTTCCTCCTCTGAGCTCTTCATAAGTGAACAGAACATTCCTTCAGGGGGGTTGAAAACGCAAAAAATCGCTGTGTTTATTTGGAACTCCCAAGTTCAGTGAGTAAACACTCAGACAGCTGGAGAGCAGCCTGCTCACTCAGGCAAATGCCTGTCCCTCCCTGCCAGGTGTGTACCAGATGTCGGTGTCAGAGGCGGCTGTCCCGGGAGAGGAGGTGGGCAGAGTCAAGGCCAAAGATCCTGACATTGGGGAAAATGGCTTGGTAGCTTACAGCATCATCGATGGAGATGGCATGGACTTGTTTGAAATCACAACGGATTATGAGACTCAGGAAGGGGTTGTGAAGCTGAAGAAGGTGAGTGATGCCTACTGCTGTGCAATGTTCTTTGTTGCTGACAGAATATTTGGTAATAATGGATTACCACCTAAGCTAAAGTATTAGTAAATGCAAATTTCACTTAATTCATTTCTCAAGGTGTGATTAACTCTTAATGTTCCATTTCCCCATTAGCTGAATTGGAATGGAAGAAAATAACCAAGAAGAGTTACATAAATACTGTACAGTGGATTAATTGCACAAACTAAATGAATTCATAATAAAAAGTCACGGTAAAATATGATGCCATCAGCTTCATTGTTAATGAAGTTTTGCCTAGTGCTGATAAGTAGCAGACATTCACTGTTGCTTTATGTTCAGTCTGAAAAGCCTCATGCCCTATAGTTTGAATTCTTCAGCTGTGCATTGTCCACAATAGTGTTCTGAAGGAGTCACAGGCTATGGGAAAAGCAGCAGAGGATTTCACACACAACCCACCAGTGAGAGCTTTGAAAGCGATATCAAATTAATTTTAAATTGCAAATTACAAAACATAAATCTTACTATTATGTAAGCATTATCATTTTGCCCTTTGTATCTTTGGAGCTATTTCTCTCTCTTGGAGATAACCAGAACTCAAAGGAGAAGGCCTGGGCAACTTAAGTTCTGGCCAGCTCTGCCCTTAGGGCAGTCCCTCAGGAAGGGACCCAGAGGTCTCCTCTGCTCAAAACTGCCCTGGTTCAATTTCTGTCTCTGTTCTAGAGGTGGGAATGGATTTTTTTTGTGTGTGTTTTGAAACGTGGGTGAGCTGTCACTCCAGTCAGTCGATGGTGTTAACATACTTTGTGAATTGTGGTTGGCACCTGTGTGATCATTTTGAGGTGCAACCCTGCAGCCACTTCATGCCAGTGAAGGTGCAGAGGTGCTGTGGCTTTGATCAAGCTCCCAACAGGACTTGTCCCATGGGGCATCATTCCACCTCTCCTCTGGAAAGTGTGATGAGTTCTGCAGCTGGAGAGAACTGCAGGAATGAAAGCACTGCAAACCATCTTTGTATTTTCCCCACTGTCTAAATAATTTAACTTACCTGTGTGCTACCTCATGGTGCACCCAGGAGCACTTCCAACCACGTCCACATGGAACGCCTGCCAGCCTGGAATAGATAAAGCCAGGCCTCTTGTGGGAGCCCCTTTCCTATCCCTTGCACTTCTGTGCTGCCTGGAAGGCTGCATGGAGACAAGGTGAATTTTCCCAGTACCGATGATTTCCTCTGATACGGCGAGCAAACAGCAAGACCAGGACTCTGTGGTGATATTTTGAGTGCCTTCCTATGCTGCTCCGTACATAGAATGTAGCTCCTTCCATCTGAGTCTTTATGTTTTGAAATACACACATTTCAGTCCAAGCTTGTTGACAGATGCTCACATTTGTTTGATGTCATTGAACACGAGGGCACTGCCTGCTGCTCTTACAGCCTGGTTTTCCTGACTCCGGAACGCACTGTCTTGTTTCTCACAGACCTTAGATTATGAAACCAAAAAGTCCTACAGCCTGAAGGTGGAGGCAGCCAATGTCCACATTGACCCCAAGTTCATCAGCAACGGGCCCTTCAAGGACACGGTGACAGTGAAAATCGCGGTGGAAGATGCTGATGAGCCGCCGGTGTTTCTGAAGCCAAGTTACATTTTTGAAGTACAGGAAAATGCAGCATCTGGTACTGTGGTTGGAAAAGTACATGCCAAAGACCCTGATGCTGCGAACAGTGCTATAAGGTTTGCTGCATTTCCTGTTTCCCTCTGAGCATTAGCTTTTGGAGTTGTTAGGCAGGTTCTGAAGACAGTGTGACAGATCTACAGACACCCAGAATATTGAAACTTTAACCATCCAGCATTGTTTTTATGCCTTTGTTCCATAAGCTGCCAGTTTTTCAAAGCCTATATCATACCATAGCTATGTCTGATTAAAATATACTTAAGGCCATCTTTGGCTAAGGCTATTCTAAATTAAATTTTCTACAAATATCTTGTGCTGTTATCACAGTGTGGATTTTTCTCAAAATATAGAAGTCTAAACTGTAGATTGGAGATTGTGTTGGGCCATTGTTAAGTGTTAATGGTTAAAGCCAAGCCCACACAGACACCTGCTTTGTGCAATTGTGTTGGATCGTCTTGGAATCAGAGAATCACAGAATGGTTTGGGCTTGATGGAAGGGACCTTAAAACTCATCCAGTCCCATCTCCTCCCATGGCAGGGACACCTCCCACTGTCCCAGGCTGCTCCCAGCCCCAGTGTCCAGCCTGGCCTTGGGCACTGCCAGGGATCCAGGGGCAGCCACAGCTGCTCTGGGCACCCTGGGCCAGGGCCTGCCCACCCTCATAGTAAAGAATTCTTATATTATAATACCTTCTATTAGTTTAATTTTATTTGTTATGTTCTCAGTGTAACTTAAATTATGAAGAGCTCTTTTGTGTGTATACTTAACATTTCAAAGAATTTCAACATGAAGTTATGAAAGTCAGAGCTGTATAAATCTGTACAAATTTGCAGAGATTGGATTATATTTGATAAATTGGTGTGATCAATTAATATTCTGAGTAAACCAAAGATTGGAAGACTTAAAAGATCACAATGATTACTATGAAACAGAAGAGAAAAAATATCTCAGTAGGTATTTTTATCATGTTTTATAAGAGAAGAAAATAAAGAGTATATTAGGGCTTTGATATAGAGACTTCAAAGAGCTGCAATTTTCACTTATTACAAACATTCTGATGTACTGTTTTTCTAAATGTAGAAACCAACCAGGTGATTCTCCTTTTAAAAGAACACATATCATCCCTTTGACAATGATATTGAGGGCAACAATAAGTGTACTACTTACATATTGAGAAATAATAATTATATAGAAAAATCTGGATGCACGAAACTCCTAAGTCCTTCTTTTCTCTAATTACTGACTTTCAATCTTCTTTAGATATTCAATTGATCGACACACCGACCTTGAAAGATATTTTGTTATTAATGCAGAAGATGGCAATATCAAGACATTAAAGGCTTTGGATAGGGAAGAAATGGCTTGGCATAATATCTCTGTCTTTGCAGTTGAAGTCCGTGAGTATTTACCGAGGTGTTCTAGAATCAGTGGTATGAATTCTGTAATCCTCCAATTGTCTCCGTTTGATAAACTGCAAGAAATCTCAACAGAAATGCCTCAGCATCTTTGATCTTATCTGGATGCAGCTGGGGATTTGTTTATTTTGAGGGGTTTTCCTGCGTCTGTCTCATCTCGGTGTTGCCTCTCCCGCAGACAAACAGCACCAGGAAGCCAAAGTTCCCGTTGCAATCAGGGTCATTGACGTCAATGACAACGCTCCCAAGTTTGCGGTGGCCTACGAAGCCTTCGTGTGTGAGAATGCCCGAAGCAACCAGGTATGGCCTGCCCACCTCCTCCTGTGCCCACCTCCTCCTGTGCCCACCACCTTCCTTGTTCTCACCTCCTCCTGTGCCCACCACTATCCTGTGCCCACCACCTCCTGTGCCCACCTCCTCCTGTGCCCACCACCTTCCTTGTTCTCACCTCCTCCTGTGCCCACCACTATCCTGTGCCCACCTCCTCCTGTGCCCACCTCCTCCTGCGCCCACCTC
>VYXC01011207.1:399938-500151 GCA_013397175.1 Platysteira castanea | reverse complement strand
CTCTCCTCATCACTTTCCCTCTTCCCACCACCACCCTGTGCCCACCACCTCCCTGTTCCCACAATCCTTCCTGTGCCTACCACCCTCCTCTGCCCACCACCCTCCTCTGCCCACCACCTTCCTGACCACTGCTTTCCCTGTGCCCATCACCTTCTTCTGTTGACACCTTCCCTGTTCCACCACCACCCTCCCTGTTCCCACCACCTCTCTGTGCCCACGGGCCAGGGCCTGCCCACCACTTTCCCTGTTCCCACCACCTTCCCCATTCCCACCAACTCCCTGTTCCCCCCACTCTCCCTGCACACACGGCTTTTCCCGCAGGGTGTTAACCCAGTTTTGTCCTGTCAGCTCCAATGAGCGGTAGTAAATGAACATTTCTTTGGAGGTTTTGGCAGGAAAGCCTCGAGCACCCAGAAGAGCACTTTATTTCTGACCTGCTATCAGCAGTTATCCAGTGCTTTGTGCCCTGAGTGGGATTGGTGTAGGCTGGGAGTACCCACCAGCACAGGGGCAGTGGGGCTGGTTCAGGGCAGCTTTCCCAGTTGGGAGACTGGTTTGGGTATCCCACAAATACTCAGCGTCTTATGAGAAGAATCCCAGTGCAGTGCTCGTAGAGTTAGGCCAACAGACTCATTCCTGGCAGTCTGTGAGGAAGAGGGGTTAGGATCACACAGAAATACAGCTCTGCTCATGACCTGTGCCTTTGCAGTCAGTGCAGCTGTTTGAAAAGGACTTTCTCAGCTGCTGAGTTTTCTGCAGACTTTCATTTATTCTGCTGGGCTCTCATTAGCACATATTTGTATATAAGACTGGAGAAGGTGTGTGCTTTTACAGCTGTAATTCTGGGGTGGTTAAATGCATAGCAAATAAAGATTGCCTGTTGTAGTTTGGAGTCTGCTCTGTGTTTGTAATTGCATATATTTGTATCTGAGGGGTGTTCTGCTATTTTACAATTCTTATCCAAGGGCTGTCTCAGAATGCTGTCTGTATGTGATGTACCCAGAGAAGGAGCTGTTTGTTTACTGAGTGCTTTTCTTTTACAGCAATTTATTACAATTAGTGCTGATGACAAGGATGACTCGGCCAATGGACCAAGATTTATCTTCAGTTTACCACCTGAAATTATTCATAATCCAAATTTTACACTCAGAGACAACAGAGGTTTGTATGAAGATTCCCACTCTACCAGAATCCAAAGAAATGATGAAGTAGAACTAATGGCCAATGTAATGTCATGCAACAGCATTGTCATTAATTTGGCAGAGTGTCTTTCTCAAAGATTTAGGGGAGGAAGGCAAAAACATGAAGCTGAGATGCAAGGATGTTCTTGGGAAAGTGTGATGTTTGTTAACTCACTTGAATTTTCTTGAATGCAGATTTTAAATTACATAATAATACCCACCAGGAAGAATCCACTGCCATTTTACGTCCCAGGAAGAGGATAAAACCACTGCCAAACACTCACTAAATGGAATTGGCTGATCTCCTTGATTTAGAGAAACCTAAAATTAGCTGAGACAGCATAAATTGTTAGGCTGCTTGTATTTGTTCACCACTGTGATTGCCAGCTTTTGCAAATTATGGATCACAAGAGACATGGGCTAGATTCCCGATGGAATGAAATCACTGCCTTGTGCAGGAAACGAAATGGGGATTTGTGCTCTGGAACTTACCTGGATTGGGTATCTCAGGATCTGGATATCCTGTCCCTTTTGCCAATTTGCTAGTCATGAAGAAGAGTAGAGCTTTGCATTCAGATTGATGGAGAGATGTAAGATATTTGTAAGCAAAAACCCTCAGGCCTGGGTGAGTCTCAAAATTCAATTGATCACAACATAATAACATCAGTGACCTGAACTTGCCAGAGGCTGAGGGAGCCAGAGGAGGTGGGTAAACAAACAAAAAATGACTGGTTCGGCCATTATACATATTTATTCAATTTATTTGATTATATTATGATTAAATGTTCGTTTTTTATTTCCCTGCACAGGGCAAAAGCTGTTTCAGCTTCTAAGGAATTGGTTTTGATTAGCAAGCTTTAATGTTTGAAGGAAACTTGACTGTTTTCTGAAAAGTAAAACTCAGTTGAACTGGTTTAAATAATGAATCCAAGAGTGCCAGAAGTACAAAAGGCAACACAATCCAGATACATGATTTTGGTAAAAACTGTTCTGTTGAGGCACAATTTATATCTCTCTCCACATCTGAAGGGAGGGTAATTATCATCAGAGCTCCCAAACAAAATCTCTGTTATTCCTGACTGATCAAAGTAATGCTGTTGCCTAGTGCTTGACACTTGTACCTACATAAGCAATTCATAAAGGAGCCAGTGCAGGGCATATATTTATTCTCTTTAAAGTAGTAAAACACAAGTTTTGAAAAATTCATGGGTGTATTTTTAGAGAGGAGTAAATAAGAATGTATTCTTTGCTTGAGGCCCAGAGGCCAAGTTTCTGTATAAAATACATTTTATGGTCACCACATCCAACTGAAAATAAATCAGATTTTATAATCTAGCAGAGGAAGCGTAGGTCTGAGTGGATGCTCTGAGTTGTATTATGGTTCCTGGCTCCAGCCAATCCCACTAATCCTTCATTTCCATATGCAGCAAATTCATTACTGACCAAGTGAACCCAGATAAAAATGTTTTGTAGTTGAAATTATGATGTCGGTTTAATGTAATGTTTCTACCTGACAATACTGCAAAGGGTTATTTCAAGAAGGGATTATTAAGGGATTGAATCTTCCCATATAATTTTCTTTTTGGGAAATGAATAGTCTGAGGAAATTCATCAATTTTCATCCTTTCTTTCCCTCATCTTGTTCAATCCTCAGTGTAACTATGTTGTTAATTTACCTACTTCTGCGGGGTGTTTTTAAGGAAATTATAGTACAGAAAAGTAAAAAAGTTAAAATTCTGTGTACTTCTGTATAAAAAAAACTTCTTGGGGAGAGTGTGTTACCATTTGCAAGTCAAATAATGTAAATGGTCATTCAAAGTTGGTTTTTTTCAGTTGTAAGTCTGAGTATTCTATAAGCCATGCCACAGCTTTCAGAGGGAATTGCTACTTTCAAAGAAAAATGGCTTTATTAACTGTGGAGAACAGTTAATGAAAACTCCAGTGTTTGGGCCTATTACAGAACTTTGAAGTGAATACAGTCCCATAATTATCATTTAATAGAGTTTCTTTTTAGCAGCTCCTGAAAGTAATCACATATTGCAGTAATCCAAAAAAGCATAATCACGTTCTACATCCTATTAATAGCCCACTGTGTTACCAAGTCTTCAGCTGAGCCCATCTCCCATAGAAAACATGAGATAATGGCTTAGCCCACGCTGGGATAAAACACGGAATTACTTCTGCACTGTTTCATTATATTATAGCTCATAAATAAACAGCACTGTCTGCCCGGGCTCTGCTCAGTGCTGCTGCCACTGAAGTCAGGCCTTCAAAAGAGCAGCAGAGGCTCGTGGCTGTGCCCAGCAGAGAGGCAGATTTGGAGTAAATGGATTTTCTGCGTTTAATCCTGCTGGGTCCTGTGCTGAGATGCCCTTTCCTTGGGCTCCCCGAGCCCAGCATTGCTGGAAGGGCTGCAGTCCCAAATTCACAAGACAGTGCTTTCCAGAGCCTGAAATTAAACTTGTGAGCCCCCAAAAATCACTGACTAAAACCCACTTTTTAAATTGAAATGTGTGCTCCATGCTTTTTCAACAAGAAAATTTTGAAACACACGAACAATAAAGTCACAGGATTTTGCTGTGGATTATCCACAGCGATTGCCACTCCTGGTAAGGATTTTAGACAGCAGAACCCCTGAATTTGTTTTGTTTTCTGGCTGAATCAGCACTCACATCTGACAGAGGTGATAAAGTTGACACTGCAGTCAGCTCCTGTTGTCTAGAATCCTCCTTACACAATCTGTGTGTTAACAAGCCCCCAAAAACTAAGCTACATTTGCCAATGCACACAGGAAAAATGGGAAATCATCAATAAGATCACCAGAGAAAAAGACAAAAATCAAAGGTCAGGGAGATCAGTAAAGGGATCACCAAGAAATAATGCAATTTTAACTTCTAATTGGGAAGATTTCATGGAGAGAACAGGGAATCTTCACTTGCAACACCTTTGGATATTGGATATCCAAGGCAATAATAGCTGGAAAAATGTGAAATTTTGGGAATGGCCTTGAGATGACTGTTCTTTTCCTTCTTGTGTTAACCCCCGTTGTGTTCATTAGGACTGACAGTCAAGTAGTTCCCATATGTGTTAAGTAATAGTTTTAAGCTGGTATTGACATTTAACTTCTGTTGGCTTAAAAAATGCCATTTTACCAGGATTATAGTTCTACTCCTGGGCCTTGAAAATAATAAAAAAGCAAGGATGAGAATATTAGCTAGGATTATATGTTATCTTTTACCTAGGTAAAAGAGGGTTTTTTCCTCTTATGGATATTATGTTTCTTATAAATGTGAGAAGTGAACATAAACAGTAAAAGGAAAAGTTTAAAAAATGACCTTTTAGGCTTGATGTATTGTGGTTCTTTTTAAACTTTAGCCAGGCATGTTGATTGGACTTTTCTTTTTAAAAATATATGTTAAGCTAAAAATCACTTCCCATTAAAACAGATAAATCAGCCATTGGATCAAAATCAGCTTTGTTTAGTGTAAGTGACTGCAGGCCAGGCCAGTCTGTATAATAGCTGAATAATTCGTCATCCTTTTCTTATTTCTAATTAGGAATACTATTTCAAGTGACAAAATGCAAGAAAAATAAAATATATGATTAGAAAATGCATAGCCAAGGACTATATGTACTAATATATGGTATTGCCATTCCTTCCCCTGTGCCTTTGCAGCCTCGAGGCAGCTGTAGCTCAGCCCCTGTTAATGTTCATATTTTTTGCCACAAGAATAATCTTCCCTATTGTGATTTTTCATTTAATGGAGCAGATCTTGGTTCTCCCATTGAGGAAATTAATTCTTAAGCACACTTTAGAGGACTCTGTGGAACTGTTTTATTCTGGATCAATATATTAGATCAACTTAGCTGATAGGTTAATAGATATTAGATGTTGTATTTCTATTTGTACCAAATTGTTACGAGCCCTTTAATTTAAAGTCCTGAAATAAGGCTCAGGTCACCCAGACATTGAGATCACCAAGGTCCTGTCAAAAATTGTGCCTCAAAGTTTAGATGGAGCATGTACACATTCAGGAGATTAGAGGGACTCCGAGAGAACAAAGGGCACTTCCAAGAGCCACAAGTAATAAACAATGAGATCTTTATCAGAGTCTCTGTCCTTAGCAAATGTGACATTGTGTAAAGGAGAAGTTAACAAGCTGCTTTCTACCTAATTGTTGTTTCTGTGAGACTTCAGCAGCAAAAAGAAGCAGTTGTGTCATGCAGGTGACCACTGAGGGCATCGGGGTGTGGCCCGGCAGGACAGGGGTAGATACGGGGGATGGATTCATTTGGTGTGTAACAAACAGCTCCCACCTAAAATATTCATCCTTTCTGGTGTGACCTGCAGAAGTTACTGGGAGAGTCATAAGAGGTGCAAGCATCCTCCTCATCCCATAAATTGACCAAATCTGGGGGCAGTTTCAGACCTTGTCCTACATCAGGGGCACTGCCTGCAAGGGTGGTTACTGCAAGGCAAGAACACCTCTCTTTGGGTGTAATTTATTCACAGATTTCCATGGAAATCGCAGTGATTAGATCATTAGGAGAGGTTTTATGGTTTCATTATTAAATTCTGGGATTTATGCTGACTCTTCAACAGGAAAACGATTAATCTGCAGTGCCCTGAGGCAGCAGTAAAGTGGGTACCTTGGAGGTGAACAGCCCTCCCTCAGCAGATAAAAGAGTTGCTCTTTTCCACCCTCCCCCCTTTTCCATTATATAGTGAAAAATAAAGAACATGGCAAGCCAGGAAAGGTTGTGTGGAATAAATCTTCAATACAAACTGGCTTTTGAAGGTCTGAAAACCACGGATATGATTGCTTCACTTTATTTACTTTGGGATGTTTGCAGCTGTTATAAACTTGGTTCAGGCTGAGCTGAGACAGGAGGAGCACAACAAGAGAACCCTGTTGGTGTTCCCCTGGGAGCGGGAAGCACGGGCTGCCTCAGCCCAAGGTGTCACCTCACACAGCCCGCTTTCCAAGGCTTTAGCCACAGGAGGTGTGCAGGACCATCCAAAATGTCCCATGCTGAGATGGCAGCTTGTTTTCTGCCCCCTGCACCAGGAGAACCACAGCAGGACACCTCTCATGAGGACAATGGGAATAGAGTTACAGAAATGCTGCCAGGAGTTGGACTCAATGATGCCTGTGGGTCCCTTCCAGCTCAGGGTGTTTTTGGTTCTGTGATTTAACTCTTCCTCACATCCATGTAATTCAAAATGTGCCCAGACATACTGTACATGCATGATCAAGCTCTCTGAATTCTTTGGGAGTTTGGGTGAAAACCAGATGCTGATAAAACAGTTACCTTCAGTGTTACTGGAACAGTGATGCTCAAATTTGCTCATACACAGCAAATATTGGCTTTTGTTTTGGTGGGAGTCTCATTATCACAGCCCATTTTGGGACAGATCTCTGTCTACCGTGCTTTTAGATGTGATTGAAGAACACATAAGGGAGATATGGGTTTTACCCCTCCACTGAAAGCTTTGATTCTGGAGAGACACTAAAACTCACTGAAATAGCAATAAGAAGGTCCAGCCATTTGGGTAGCTGAAACAATATTGGGACTTTCTCAGAAAGTTACAGATACTATAAGGTACTTTAAGACAGAGATCATCTGTGTTCCTTGTGTTAATAAAGAATTAAAACTGAGTGTGGTGCTGTATGAATTAAGCACAACCGTGTAATTGCTCTTGGGTCGTTAGAAAGGCAACACTTTGTACTGGTTTATTGTAGAAATCACACTGAAGCCCCTGAAAATTGAGAGCCATTGCAGCGAGACAATTTCTTTTCCAACACTGGCTAAGAGGACAATTTTGCGGGAAAATTAACGACGATTCTCCCTTCCTCAACCAGATAACACAGCAAGTGTGCTGGTCAGACGGGAAGGGTTCAGCCGCCAAAAGCAGGATTTGTACCTTCTCCCCATCGTGATCAGCGACGGCGGCGTGCCCCCGCTGAGCAGCACCAACACGCTGACCATCCGCGTGTGCGGCTGCGACAGCGGCGGCTCCCTGCTCTCCTGCAATGCCGAGGCCTACGTCCTCAACGCGGGGCTCAGCACCGGCGCCCTCATCGCCATCCTGGCCTGCATCGTCATTCTGTTAGGTAAAAATAAGTTCTTTTCTCACCGCTCATCTGTAGTTGTGTTAAAGAAGTAATCCTGCCCTCAGCCCCAAGATGGAGAAATGAATCTTAATTTTTCAGGTTTTATTTTTAAAGGGGGTACTGATCTGCCTGGCTGTGAGAGGCTTTGGGGTGACCTGATTGTGGCCTTCCAGTGCCTGAAGGGAGCTGAAGGAAAAATGGAGACAGACAATTTACAAGGGCCTGGAGAGACAGGACACAGGGGAACGGCTTCAAACTGACAGAGGGCAGGGCTGGATGGGATATTTGGAAGAAATTCCTCCCTTGGAGGGTGGGCAGGCCCTGGCCCAGGGTGCCCAGAGCAGCTGTGGCTGCCCCTGGATCCCTGGCAGTGCCCAAGGCCAGGCTGGACACTGGGGCTGGGAGCAGCCTGGGCCAGTGGGAGGTGTCCCTGCCCATGGCAGGGGTGGAATGGGATGAGCTTTATGGACTCTTCCATCCTAAACCATTCCGAGCTTCTATGATCTCTTCAGTAGTAAACACCAGTGAGTTTGTGTAGATGTGCTTGGAGAAGGTCCTCTTGTGGCCTAGTGCCAGCTGATCAGGGACACTGCTCAAAGGAGGCCATGACATACAGTTCTAAGTTTTGTGATCTTCCCTGGATGACAAGTTCCTTATTGAGGTCAGCCAGGATTAATGGCCCCTGCCAGCTATTTCCCTCAAACCCATCTTGTGTTGAAGACAGACGAGTGGCTTGGAAAACCTGCTTTTAAGAAAGTGCTGCAAAATGTTTCCTGATGATTTGAAAAAAAATTATACAATATTTTCTAATTTTCTTGTAGTAATAGATAGTTATAAATATCAATAAATATATAAAGAAATATATCTATTTCTTTTCTTATATACTTTATTTTATAGAAATTTGAATTAAGAACACAAAAACAAATATGTGTTTGGAGGTGTTGCTTAAAAAGATTTCATTTTAATGGAAATGACACTTGGAATTCGAGTTACGCTTTGGGCATACAGGAGAGGATAAAGATTCATCTTTGTTTTGTTGCAGATATTCATGTGCTTGGGCTGCTCAAAGGCAGTGTCACAGTGTTCCTGCAGCACTGGGAGCCGCACAAACACTTCCCCTGAATTAGTGTTGCAGTAATGAGCAATTAGTAAGAGCAGTGGCATGCAGCCCAGACAGAGAGCCTCAGATCAGCTTGCTCAGTTCTGTGTACAAACATCGCCGCTTTTACCTAGCAAGGAGTGCTAAAAATACAGAAGTTTACAACAATCCAGCACAAGAGCTGAGGGCTCAGCGACGCAGTAGTTATTTACAAAGCGGCTGCCGTTTGACAGTGCTGTCTAACTCGTGTTTTGCTTCCCCCAGTCATTGTCGTGCTGTTTGTAACCCTGAAGAGGCAGAAGAAAGAACCCCTGATCGTTTTTGAAGAAGAGGATGTCCGGGAGAACATCATCACGTACGACGACGAGGGCGGAGGCGAGGAGGACACGGAGGCCTTCGACATCGCCACCCTGCAGAACCCCGACGGCATCAACGGCTTCATGCCCCGCAAGGACATCAAACCCGAGTACCAGTACCTGCCCAGGCCGGGGCTGCGGCCCGCGCCCAACAGCGTGGACGTTGATGATTTCATCAACACCCGCATCCAGGAGGCTGACAATGACCCCACTGCCCCTCCCTATGACTCCATCCAGATCTACGGCTACGAGGGCAGAGGCTCGGTGGCTGGGTCCCTCAGCTCCTTGGAGTCAGCGACAACAGATTCTGACTTGGACTACGACTATCTACAAAATTGGGGACCTCGATTTAAGAAACTTGCAGACTTGTATGGCTCCAAAGACACTTTCGATGATGATTCTTAACAATTAAGTTTAAGATTTGGCCTTAAGAACTGTGTCCGAAGTTCTGAAGAATCCAGAGGAAATGTAAGCAGGTATTTTTTTAAAAATCAAGAAAAATCTCATTTAAACATTTAAGTTTGACAGAGAGGATTCCTTTGATAAAAGAGGACGTGAAAGTGGTAAATACTGTGAAGTACCTTTTCCTACAAAAGGCAAATCTGGAAGTTGGCTGCCAGCTTCACTAAAGGGAAAAACCCACTTAAGAAATGCGAAATATTTAAATGAAGGAAAATGCTAAAAGCGAACCTACAAATAAGGGAAATCTTTTGTGTGTTACGAACATCTAAATCTTTTACGTCAAAGAAGCTTCCACAAATTAGAAAAGATAACAGTTCTGAGCTGTAATTTCGCCTTAAACTACGGACACTCTATATGGTAGTGCATTTTTAAACTTGAAATATATAATATTCAGCCAGCTTAAACCCATATGATGTATGTACAGTACAATGTACAATTATTATGTCTCTTGAGCATCAAACTTGTTACTGCTGATTCTTGTAAATCTTTTTGCTTATACTTTCATCTTGAACTAATACGTGCCAGATATAAAAACTCTGTCTTGTTGCAGTGGGAGGCGCCCTATTTCTATGTCATTTTTAATGTATCTATTTGTACAATTTTAAAATTCTTATTTTAGTATACATACAAATATCAGTATTCTGACATGTAAGAAATGTTACAGCATCACACTTATATTTTATGAACATTGTACTGTTGCTTTAATATGTGCTTCAATATAAGAAGCAGACTTTGAAATAAACTGATTCTTTTTTAATTCTTGTTCTGGTTATTAAGCATATAAGAAAAAACATAGTGTTTCTAATGTCCCATTTATAGTTCTGACTAATTTACTACAATTGTGACCTTTTAATAGCCTTATTTATTATGTGTTTGTAGTTGGTTTGTTGCCTTGTTAAGTGATTATTTAAAAATCAAGTACATTTTACAAATGTTTTTTAGATTAAAAGTAACGTCTGGTGAACATTTTGTACCCTCTCTATCTACAGCTTGTGGCTGCTCCCAGGACACAGTAAGAACCGTCATATAGTCCTACTGTGTTTCCTGGATTAAATTAAGTGTAATACTTTTCAATATTTCCCATGTAATATGCATTTATCTTATATCTTAGAGATTCCCGAGGTTTCAGGAGTGACTTTGTGAGTGGACAGGAGTACTCTGTACTTACACTTTACTCCAGGCTTGTGAGTTTCTGTATCTGTGCTGAGCTTCTGCGGGTTCTAGAGACTGAAATCTGACCCAGTTTAGCTGTGACTTCCCTAAGGACTGTTCTACCTGACAATTACCTTACCTGAGTAGTAATTAAGATTCCGGCACTTAATTCCTATTTTTCCTTTTTCTTTTGCCTTTTCTTTTTTTTTTTTAATTTCTTTTTTTTTTCATTATTTTTTGATTTCCAGTAGAATAGCATCGTCTGCGGATAGGGAGACATTTTAATTTGTGACGACAGAAATACAGAGTGCTTTCAGAGTTGTACCTTGTCATGTATGTTTTTAATCCAAAAACGGATCTATAACTTTTTTTTTTATATTAGCTCAGAAGGAGCAAGGAATTGGGAAATGTTCTGCACATCAACATTTTCTGCATCTGTGTACAGCTGTACCTCTGCCAAATTTAATATAGTTGGCTGTGTAGGGTCAGAGATAGCAGCTGCAATATGGGAAGCGGCAATAAATAAATAAATAGAAATTATCTACACTTTCCTACATTCGTTTTACAGACCCTGTCCTCCACTTGCAGTCAGGTGCTGAACTGCTTGATCTGAGAGGAAATCTGATTTGTTGGTGTGTTGCTTTTCTGAAGACCCCCATATATGTAGCTAGATTAAAATTTAACTCCTTAAAATGATGACTGATGTTTCAGCTCTATATCCATAACATATTCACTTGTCCCATTATATCCCTATGTTTTATAAGGCAGAGTTTGCTAAATCAGCAGATTTGCTCTACAATGTTTATTGTAATATTTCACTTTATTATAGCTGTATGCATTCTATATAATTCTATAGTTTATTATTAACTTGATTCAAATTTCTTTGGTTGTTGATTTTTCTCTGTTTATAATCCAAAGAATATTTTGCTAGATTTGCACATTTCTCCATTATAAATTTAAATAAACATTTAAAAAAAAAAAGAAGAAAAGAAATGAGTATCACTTTACAAATTAATAAATTGAAATAAAGTTAAAAAAAGTAATTTGTAGGACTCCATCCTCATTGATGCTATCTGGGTTTATTTCACTTCTGAGCAAGTTTTAGAATTAATAACTGCGTTTTCTACATTTTTATGTTTAATTTTTAAAAAGGACATTGTCAACTACATTTTTTAATAGTTTCAAATGCTTTGAGTTTTAGTCTCTGTTGTTTGTAGCACTCTCGTAGATGCTTGGAAATAAATTTTCTTTCCCTGCTGGTTTTGTCCTTTTTCATTTGATTATTTTCCCCCTTGCCAGTGGACGTGCAATTATCGCAGCGCTTTGTTAAGCCAGGCTTGCTAATCTCAGCCGAGGCCACCTCTGAAATGCTGGGAATTATCCTCGCTCCGGACCGTCGGCAGCACCTGGGATGAGCAGCGCGTTCTGGCACCACAACGGGACACTGCTTTGCGTTGAACTTCACCGTGGCGTTCGCGGAAGCCTCGGGTTTTTAATCTGAGCTTGGTAAAACCCAGCCCAGCACGGTGGCTCCGGGTTAGTCCTGGCACATCTGAGAAGGCTGCGGGCCGTAGGCTGGTGCAGCATCCCCAATGATCCCAGTGACCTGGGAAGGGATTCACCTGCTCCAGTTGCGTTAGCCTAGTGGCTCTGCCTTCCCATGGAGCTGGGGGAAGGACTGAGCCTCGCATCCATGGAAGACACCTGAAGGGTCAATTACAACTTCAGTGGGTTTGGAGCAAACCCTCATTCCGAGGAGGATCACCACGGCTGAGCCAGGTAAGGCAAGGGGTGGTGGCAAGTGCAGGTGGTGCTCTGGCTGGTTTGTCACCATTTGAGGGGATACAACAACCCCTCCAAACACCATTGCTAACAGACAACCTGAGCTTACCAGAGGGATTTTTCTGTCAGCTGAGCGAATTCTGTGCTCCAGCTGGCAGAACTGCTCAGCTCCTGGTCGAGCTGGAGGTGCCGCTCCCTCCCGTGTCTCCGCAGTGCCTTGAACACCATTCCTGGTCCTGGCGAGAAGCAATGAGGGATGCAAGTGCAGGGCTGGTTGCTAGGGGAGCTCTCCAAACTCGCATCGATAGGGAAGGCGAGGATTTGTTAGGGAATGCTCAGATCACCTCTGCCGGGTTCCTGCCACGATGTCAAGCAGTCTTTGGTAACGTGTCAAGGGGTACGAGCTTCCAAGCTCCCCACCAGCATTTCTGTGTTCTCAGGCAAGATCCTGCCCCAGACACTGCCACAACTCAGTTTAGAAAAGCTTTTTAAAGAGCTTGCAGGCTTTGTTGGCTGCATGTGGACTGACTGGCAAAATGAAATGCTGAAGTTTGCCATATTGCTGCTGGTAAGCTCAGAGAGAAAGTGAATAGCAGGAATTTAAATAAGGCTCACAGAAAGACAATTTTAGGGACCTAAAAGCCTGGAATTCTTGTATGTCTTCCCCATCCAGCTGCATTGTCAGAATTACTTTTGTAATGAAAGGGTCAGTAAGCAAAAATCCAGGTAGTACTTGTGCAGGTTTTCCCTTCAGATACTGATATAAACACTGACCAAAACTGATCAATTGGCAACAGAATCACATTCTGTATTAAGGGGGGAAAAAAAAGAAAAAGAAAAGGAAAAGGAAAAAGAAAAGGAAAAAGAAAAAGAAAAAGAAAAAGAAAAAGAAAAAGAAAAAGAAAAAGAAAAAGAAAAAGAAAAAGGAAAAAGAAAAAGAAAAAGAAAAAGAAAAAGAAAAAGAAAAAGAAAAAGAAAAAGAAAAAGAAAAAGAAAAAGGAAAAGAAAAAGAAAAAGAAAAAGAAAAAGAAAAGGAAAAGGAAAAGGAAAAGGAAAAGGAAAAGGAAAAGGAAAAGGAAAAGGAAAAAGAAAAAGAAAAAGAAAAAGAAAAAAAACCCAGGAAAATCTGAGAGAGAAAAAAGAAAAAGGAGTGGCTTGGGAGCAAGCTGCAGGTCTCTGGAGCTCTGCTATTTTTTTCACTCCTTTAGGCTGAGACTGGGGATCAACCAGCTTGACCCAGTTCCATTCCCTGCGTGCTAGTGCACAGGTTTTCCATTATTTAATATCACTGATCTCTGTGTTTGATAAGAAAGGCTCTTTCAAACCTGACTGAGCTGGACTGGCTACAATTACCCAAGTCATAAGAACAATTTTAGCCCACTCCAATTCATGGGTTGATAGTCATTTGAAAAACTTGTGTCTTGTCTTTCTGTGTGAAATCTTGGGCCTTCTTGCTCACCAGCTCTAGACCTCTGTCCCTCCCTCCCTTAATGAGCTGCAAATCCCACGCCCACCGTGGGTGTCCTGCCCTGTCCCAGCAGAGCAGGGCCAGGAGCTGCAGCAGCTCTGCCACAGGAACTTGGTGTGTGCACACAGTGGACTTTGCTGGGGCCCCAGACCTCCTTCTCCTGCTGGGGGATGTGCATGCCAGGGACAGCTCCTGATCCATGTGGAGGGGTCTGCAGAGTATTTGCAGCATTTCCTGCTTCTCCACGGAAAGAAAACACCCAACACAAGCAGGGAGAGACTTGCTTGGACTGTGAGTGACTCCCAGAACTCCTTCCAGGTCAGGGAAGGGTCTTTTCTCAAGAGTCTTTCAGACTTTCCACTGGAGCCAGTTTGTGTTTTATAAATATATATTATCCAGGGCAGGGACCTGAACATGAGATTTTCAAAGTCCTTGTGAGTTCTCAAACTGCCAAACTCAAAACGTGACACTTTTTTTCCCCCTTTTTCATTTTTGTGCTTGTTTAGTCCATTTGCAGTAGTTTATAACTGCATCAAGAACAGCACCAGCTGAAACACCAACCAGGCTTGTGGGTAAAGCATTCCATGGCTGGGGGGAATCTGCTTTGGCGTGCCAAATTTACAGCTGGTGGTGATGGGGAATCAATCATTGTCTTCTACCCCACACTGCCAGGAGATGGAATAGCCACATCTCTTGTTTTCTGGATTTCCTTTTCCTTTTGTGTTTGTAAAAGCAGGACCAATACCTGATTACTCAGCTCTCTAAGCTAGGAGAAGACAGAGTCCCCTTTGCTGGGACTGTTTGGCAGACTCTTGTTTACAGGGGCGCTCATTTAAAATAAAACAAAAGCTTAAAAGTTTGACCTTTAGCAGCTTTAAAACCAGAAAGAGAAAAAAAAAAAACCAAAAAACTTAGCCTGTAGTTTTTTTTAAGAATTCAATTCTAATTGAATTTTAGGGCATGCCTTGCATTTTTAGTGGTTAGTGAAACAGCCTTAGACTTTGTGACTGCTTTGGACTGAGGTTACTGATTGCTTTCCCTTTTTTTTCTACTTACTTCCAAACAAGGGAAAAACATGTTTATTTTAACTGAACAAATCCATATGCTGTTGTTCAGACCTAGCTGCAAGGGAAGGCTTTGTTTTCTTGTTGTTGCCTTCTTTTCCAACCTAAATCATTCCACGAGTCCGTGACTCACTGCATTGGCTGCCAAGGCAAATTTCCTGCAGCTCTGTCTCCAGCAGGACTTGCAGACACACCACTTCTCTGTCTTGCTGAACATGAAGCTCTTCTGGATTGTTCTGTGTGATACATGAGGGCTTTAGGGGCTGGGGGTGGGTGTTTTAGTTGTTCTTTGTGATACATGGAGGACTTAAAGGTCTGAGGTTGGGTTTTTGGTTGATCTTTGTGATGTATAGGGGCCTTTTGGGGCTGAGGATGAGGGGTTTTGGTTGATCTTTGTGACATATGAGGGCTTTTGGGGCTGAGGGTGGGTTTTTTGGTTGTTCTTTGTGATGCGTGGGGGGCTTTAGGGGCTGAATGTGGGGCTTTGGTTGTTTGTAATACATGGAGAATTTAAGGGTCTGAGGTTGGGTTTTTGGTTGTTCTTTGTGATGTATGGGGGGGCTTTAGGGGCTGATAGTGGGGTTTTTGGTTCATCTTTGTGATATATGGAGGGTTTAGGGGCTGAGGCTGGGTTTTTGGTTGTTCTTTGTGACATGTGAGTGCTTTAGGGGGCTGGGAGGTGGATTTTTCCGCCGGTGTTTTGGAGCTATGATGTTTTCACTCCCACAATTACAAAACTGGCTTTCATGCTGTGCTCAGTGCACTGTCTCTGGGTGGTAAGAAGCAATTTTTCAGGGAGTAATAAACTCCCTCCCGCTTGGCAGGGCATCTCTAGAAAGCCCCATTGTTCTTCTGCTGCCAACACTGCCCTTCTTTCCAGGAGCCCATTCTCCCTGCTGCAGCCCCTGCTCATATTTTCCTTCTTCTTATTAGCGCACTGGAGAAAGTCATCATTAATCAAATGCAAGCACATTTAGCAAAGTTCAATGTGTATGAAAAATTTATGTCAACCTTTAGGCTCTATGACAGTCCCAAGGCTTCACTTAATAAGTTCCATAATGACTTACTGTTAATGGCCAATCCACATTATCTCTTAGAGGTCTGCTGGGCCTTTCAGGAACATTTTCCATTATTGATTCTGGAGCTGCTGTGCGTTGCCCAGGCATAAAAACAAAACTGTTGTTTACATTCTTCTAAAATGGAAAGTTGGATGCCTTAAAGTATAAAACCTTAGAGAACATGATTTTATCTCCTGTTATGTGGCTCTAGCACAGAATGAATGAAAGAGTAGCTATTTGTGGGGGCTGGCAGAAGCTCTGGGAAATGACTGGAAATTTGATAAATCTTGTCCATTGATTTAGCAGAAATCTACGCTTCAAAAGCTGTCCTCACCCAGCCATCCATCACCCTTGCTAAGAGTCTTAGAGGAGCTCAGGTACAGAACGGCTCACTGCCCCAAGTTCTGCAGTTTTGTTCACTAATGAATCATAGTTAATCTCAGACATTTAATTCCTATCAGAATTTTAGCTGGGTAAAAAGGCCTCTGACATCCACGAACTGCCCATTTCTGTGGCTTTGCACACCGCTCGAGCAAATGCTTTTCACTAAACACAGTGTCTCAGGATTGTTCAGTTCTCATAATTGTATCATTTTGTGAAGCCTGGACCCTGCGTACAGTCCTCAGCACAGTGTTTACTACTGTGAGTAAATGGTAGCACTCAGAGCAGTCAGTGTAATGAGGAAGCACTGCTGGAATCCAAGTGCTCCCACACTCCTGGAGGCTGCTGTGTCACACTGTGTTTAAACACCATTAAATGAAGGGATATGGACACTGTGTGCCCACCCAGGCTGCACTGCACTAACTATTCTGGAGTGCCTGGTGTCACGAACCACTCCTCTCATGAGAAAAATTCCTTCAATAACACCTAAGTCCCCCACCAAGAACAGCTAGAAAGGCAGATTTTTGGTCATGGCCACCCAAAGAGAACTGACTGTTTCACTCATGCAAGTAAAAATCTGCAACTGTAGTGAGGGTAAAAAAAAAGAAAAGAAGAATAAATAAAGGCATAGGAGCTGCTTTACAATATTTTGAAAAAGAAAGTAGAAAACAGCAGGAATTCGTTGTCTTGAGAGACACTGTAAATCTCTGGCAAGGTCAACCCCTACTGCCCAGCCACTTTATCAAAGTATCACAGAATGATCGGGGCTGGAAGGGGCCCTAAGGATCCTCCAGTTCCCACCCGTGCCGTGGCCAGGGACACATTTCGCCAGGCCAGGCTGCTCAGAGCCCGCCAGCCCGGCCCCGGACACGTCCAGCACACAATCCAAACAGAGCTGTTATTGTTCCTTGCTGCCCCACCTGCCCCTTGCCTATCCCGCCTCCAAGTGAGGGCAGCAAGGCCAGCACCATCCTACAGAGAACAAGAGAGATCCTACAGAGCACAGAGCCATCCTACAGAGCACAGCTCCATCCTACAGAGCACAGCCCCATCCTACAGAGCACAGAGCTATCCTACAGAGCACAGCATCATCCTACAGAGCAGAGAGCAATGCTACAGAGCACAGAGCCATCCTACAGAGCACAGAGCCATCCTACAGAGCACAGCCCCATCCTACAGAGCACAGAGCCATCCTACAGAGCACAGCCCCATCCTACAGATCACAGCCCCATCCTACAGAGCACAGAGAGATCCTACAGAGCACAGCCCCATCCTACAGAGCACAGCATCATCCTACAGAGCAGAGAGCAATGCTACAGAGCACAGAGCCATCCTACAGAGCACAGAGATCCTACAGAGCACAGAGCCATCCTGCAGAGCACAGCCCCTTCCTACAGAGCACAGAGCCATAGCAGCACTGAGAGCATGGACATTGGTCATGGCTTGTGCTGTGCCCCGCGCTGCATTGTAAGAGCCCCTGATTCTGACTGCATTAATTCCATGTGCCTTTTGCATCAGCAGGTTCAGGTTCCTGATGCTCGACCAGTGGCTGGGTGCTGGGAGAAGGGGACAAGCACGTTCAGAAGTCTGCTGGCTGCTATTCAAGTGAGATCACAGTGTACAGAAGCTATTTACCGCCAAACTCTTTAAAGAATTAAAAGCTGTGCATAACCCTGAATATTCCAAGGAGACTATTGCTGGCAAAGTGCTCTCAGCCATAGCAGATAATCAGAAACTTTAGCGAAAGAAGCTTTGCTATTAACTTTGCCTCCAAATAAAAAGGGCATCTGTACTTGACTGTAATAAAAAACTAGTGCAAAATGTCTGCATGGTAATAACAGAGACCACAGTTTTAATGAGAGTTGGGGAAAAAGAAAGAGTAGAATTTCTGTTTATTTGCCCTTGGTGGATTATGAGATGAAATGAAAGTCCTTGCTTTTTTTAGCACGGAGGTCAGCTTGGAGTCGTGCTAATAAAAGAGCATCAGACTCCCAGTGCACCCATAAAACCCAGAGCCTAAACCAGCCCTTCCCGTGCAGTGTAGGAAGCCAGTTGCCAGCAATCCACGGTGGGCATGGCCCCTTCCCACCACACGTTCCAGAGGTGAGCCAGAGCCAGGAACAGTCGGCTATGCTCTGTTTGTTTGGGGCTGCGGGGGTTCCTGGAATCCTCTGTCCCCGCCAGCCTGGGCTCTGTCCTTTCCTGTGACCTCCCTCATGCCCTGCAGGTGTTACCGTCCTCTGCTCCCCGTTTGTGTTGGCTGCACAGTCCGAGGGCAGGATTTATGAAATATTCCTGGGAGCCACCAGCTGGAACAGGCACTGATGGACAAGAGATTCAGGGCTCCCTGCCCAGTGGATGGGACACCTGGGCTGCCCTGGCAGCAGTGTGGGTGAGCCAATGCAGAGCTGCACCTGCCAAGAGAACGATGTGCTGAGACCACACCACCAAAACCACCACCTTGCAGCCAGAAAAAACATCTTTTAGTTTGGGCAGCCAGGAAATGGGGGCACAGAAGCATTTCTAGGAAGGGGGCCTGCCTATAAAGATCAAACAGCAGGGGAAGGAAGAAGAACTCACCTTAAATCATCCTGGTCTCCCTGAGCTTTACTCTTTGTCTTGAAAGCTTTTTCAGAGAAGAGTGGGAGGAGAAAAGATTCAGGCAAACTGCTTTTGGTCTGATTGGCTCAATCCTCTTGTCCTACAGGGCAAGAAATCAAAGCCTACAAAATAATCTGAGTGTGTATGAGGGTGTGAGAGGAACTCCAGCCTCGATGCTCACCTCAGCCACTGCTTTGGCTGCACCCAGCTCCAGAGCACAGCCCAGGGCACACGTGGATACGGGAGCAGGCTGGTTTCTGTGCCACAGGAAAGGGCTGCTCTATGCCCTGCTGAGTGGGACCAGCTCCACTGACAGCCTCTGCAGGTCTGTCCAGGGTGCAGCATTTGAAAGAGTCCAGCTCCCTGCTGACTTTGAATGTTACCTTGCAGCTCCTAAAATCCCTTTCTCTCACGAGCCCAATGATCTTTAATAAGAGTGACAGACCCCTGGAAACTTTCATCCCCTCTCTGGTGGGTTCCTTCCTAACCCTCTTGTGTTCCGGGGCTCCCTGTGGGCTCAGCACATCACTGCTGTCTGAACAGAGAGTCAGGCAGGTCAGAAAACAGAAAACAGGGTAAATCCTTCCAGTCCTTCCTTCAGGAAAGCTTCTGTGCTCACAGTGGGATGGCAGGGAAGCAGCATCCATCTGGAAAAAGGCTCTTGCTCTTAATGGGCCAAATTCAGAGTTATTTATCTGGCAAAGAGTTTCCATCTCTCTCAGAAACTACAAAATGAGTCTGTCAGGTTGAATCCTGTCATCACTTAAGCTCAGAAGACTGCAGTGTTTGTGTTGTTTTATTAGCCCTGAGTTCTGACACATGAGCTCCTCCTCTCCTCCAGGTTCTCCAAGCAGAACTCAGTGTGCTTTTTTTACTCTACTCATGCTACACACAGCAAAGGGCACATGCTCAATTTGTCTGATTTTTTGTTGTTTTCCCTGAAAGATAGTGTTTTCTTTCTCGATCTCTTTTAGATTCCATTTAAAACGTGTTCTGTTTGCCACCCTGAGCACTCTATTAATATCCCTGCCACAAACATCCACAAGTCAGTGTATTCTCTCCCTTAAGAAAGTTTAATTTGTTTCAGTTAAAGATCAGTGTTGTCAAGGAGGAGCAGAATATCACCCTCACCAGTTTAACAAATAAAGAGGGTAAATACTAAATCATGGCTCACTTCTGCAGGTCCCTCTGGTTCACTTGCAGGAGCTGTAAGGAGCACGGAGATTGTCTATGAGGGCAAAGTTCCGGGAGTTTAGGGCCCCTATCCACCAGAAATATGGTCAGGAGAGTCACTGGAGTTACTCTGGGGAGAAAGGTGGCCATAAGCATATTTAATACAGAATGGCCTCACCCTGCCAAGGAAAAGAGAAAGAAAACCACAGAGGGTTTTAAGGGCTGCCAGTGCATATTATTCAACTTTCATTAACTCTCTTAAGAACAAGCCAGAGAAATGAATTTGGATTCTTGCTGCAAAGCGAAACTGCAGCCCATCTGTTTTCCATCCCAGACAATGGATAGGCTGAAATTTATGCAACAGAAATTTTGCCTAGGATTTGAAGGTTTAAATAGCAGTTACCTCAAAACCTGGTGCATCTTTGCTGCTTCAGGGCTGTATTTTAGGGGAGGTCTTTGCGTTCAGGCTTCTCCTGGCTGTGTTTGAACACTGCCTGAGATGATTCAGGAGTTTTGCTCGACAAACGGGTGCTGTGATCCAAGGCCCATCTGGCTTCTTTTGGAGTGTGTAAAGGTCAGTGCTTCTGTTAATACAACTCGTACAAATACTTCCCTGCCATCTGACAATGTTCCTCCTCATTCAGATTGGCAGCCATTCCCCCCCCCACAATCTGGAATTTCCTCCCAACGTGGGCTGTTGAAGTGGGGATGATCACAGTTTTAAAATCAAAGGTTGAGTGCTTCTGTTGAGTTATACTTGGAAGCGACCATGTTCTGTACAGTGAGAACATCCCATATGGAAAGGACATATGTGTTGGAGACAATAATACATAAATAGTGGATACAACTTTATATAACCCTTACGTTCTCATGGCAGTTACATATAATTCTCTAATGAGACAGGTGAAATAGGTGACTTCAATACTGATACTTAGGTCCGTATGTTGAAACCTTACACAATAAATAGGGAGTTTTAAGGACAGATCTAGCTGTACATAATTTTTCAAATGATTGCACTGACATAACTTGAAAATCCTTTTGGGCTGTCCTTACACAATAACTGGAGACAGCACTGGAACCTCATACTGAAGATCTGCTTGGACAGGTACACACAGACATTCATAACTTGTCAAATATAAACTATTCAGACTATTTTTTTCCTGGTTTATTTAAAAAACCATCAAGTTTTGAAGGAATAAAGTGGGTGAAAAGTTTCAGTGAGAAGGTAGAGCTAAGATGGAGAGAATCCTGACAATGGTTTTGTTATGAAACGTCAGCATTGCTCAGGTTTGGGGCTGTGGGAGCAGGATCCTGGATAACCACGGCCGTGTCAGCACTGATCCTGCCCTAAGAAAACCCAGCCCAGCGCAGAAGATGCCTAAGCCTGGGTGAGGAGGAGGGGAATAAAACTCAGTTTACAGATGGTCAGTGCAGACCTGTTAGCGCTTGGCAGCTAAATTCTCTCAAGAGTTTGGGCAGACAGCTTTCCCACCCTGTCCTTGTCCTCCCCAGGCTCAGCATCAGCCCCCACAGAGGAGCCTGAGCACTGAGCTGTCTGTTTAAAACAGGGTGTGGGACGGGTCAGCATAATGACATTTGTGCTTTTTTTAAAGGAGATTAAATAGGGTTTTTTTCCCTAAGAAGTTATAATAATTTTATGAACTTGCATTACTCAGTTTCAGAAGTCAGGGAACAGTGATGATGCATTTCACGCTCACATTTAGTTTTAGTTGAAGCATTTTTTTTTCCTCATCACCACTATATTACTTCACAGAACTTCCCAGAAATCAGGGAAATATTTGTTTTCTCTCTAATGACTAAAACTAGTGTGGCTGAAAAAATTATTCTTCTGATTTTTCATCTCTATTGCGTTCATTTTTGTGTCAGTAAATACAAAACACTGACATTGCTCTGTAGGAACCTTTCGGGGAGGAAGTCTGGGATATATGTTATTCTCTTAACATATGTTCCCTGGAAATTAATCACCTATGAGATGAAGAACCTAATGGTTTGTGGTCATGCAGTATTAAGGCACATTAAGTACTGAAATGGAGCTGCCTCTTTTCCAGCACTACTCTGATAACCAACAAGCCTTAGAAAAGAAACCCACATTTTTATTCTGTGTTTTTTCATATATCTGATTAAAAATTAGCTGAGTGCTTTAACTGAGCTTGGTGCCAATGGCTTCTAAAAGAACCATTTGAAGGACTTCAAAGCTCTTTGGTGCCTAGTGGAGGCTTCAAAAGACCCTAAATCTGGAGTCCTTTTTTTCCCAAAGCATTTCCCGAGATCCTCCTTGTAAAAGGATCTGTGCTCCATGAACATTTCTGAAAGTTTCCATCTTCTTGTGAAACTAAGCAATTTTTTGTTTGCTTTTTTGTTGTTTGCTTTCTATCTAAATAATCCAAAATGATGTGAAATAAACTGGGTGGAAAAAAATCCTACAGTGAAATGCAGTGGCCAAAGACCAGGCTAGTAAAGAGTAGTTTAACACTGCAGGATGGGCACATTTTAATCAGCCTGACCAAACCAAACTGCACTAGGAATGAGGGTACCTCTCACCCACCAAGTGATTCCTTAATCAGCAATTCTGCAGCTTTACAGCCCTGAGAAACAAAAACTCTGACTTCTTCCTAAGCTTACAAACTGAATTACCTAGAACACTCTTCACTGATTTTTTTATAACATTCTTATTACAGCCATTATTGACATGGTCAGGCCTTGACATGAGTTTAGTGGGGATTTTCACGCTGTCCAAAAATCAAAGAGCAAATTTCCATAGGTTCCCTCTACTAACCATTAGAAAAGCTATGGGGAAGGGCTGCAAAGAGCCTTTTTGCACCCTCCTCCTCAGCTCTCAGTGTACCAGCACCTATCCAGCCTTCTTCTGCATCATTGAATATTAATTAATTAATTAATTAGTAAATTGAGCCTCCCTCTAGCTGGTTTAATGAGCAGAAATGGTAAAGCAATAAAGCAAACGAGCTAAATAAGAGCATTTCCTGGAAGCCACCCAAACTGGGTGCAGGTTTTACTCACTGTGACGATGACCCTTCATTCTTACCTCGTCTCCCGAGCCCTGCAGGGAGGAGCTGTCACTCAGTGACACACAGAGTTCCTGTGGCCCTCAGAGCAGCCATGGCTGAATCTGCAAGTCATCCTCTGCATTATCTGCTACGTCTTTCCCTTTAAAAATATTCAGAGATGCTGTGAGGCTTCTTCCACAAGTCATTTCCAAGTCAAAAATTTGCTTCTCTTTTTCTGTTTTTGAATGTACATTGACTCACTCTGACACATGTGCACAGAACTTCAGATTTCCAACAGATTTACTGCATCTTTTGGCAGCCTTCAGCTAGTAAACTGCTTGTGTTTTTATAGGATACTCTAATGGTATTGATAGCCCTTAAACATTGCTCCTATAGCAACTGCTGAATTTTTGGGGTGCTCCAAGGAAGCAGGAATTTAAACAGCACCAGTGAGAATTAACCCGTTGTTGAAAAAGTTTGAATTGGCATGGAGAGAAAGAGAGAAGGAGGGAGAGAGGAAGGAAGGAAGGAAAGAAAGAAAGAAAGAAAGAAAGAAAGAAAGAAAGAAAGAAAGAAAGAAAGAAAGAAAGAAAGAAAGAAAAAGAAAGAAAGGAAAAGAAAGAAAGAAAGAAAGAAAGAAAGAGAGAAAGAAAGGAAAAGAAAGAAAGAAAGAAAGAAAGAAAGAGAGAAAGAAAGAAAAGAGAGAAAGAAAGAAAGAAAGGAAAGAGAGAAAGAAAGAAAGAAAGAAAGAAAGAAAGAAAGAAAGAAAGAAAGAAAGAAAGAAAGAAAGAACTTAACGAAAACCCTGTATCTAAAGCTTTGTTTATCATGACTGCCATAACAGAGTCTCCAAATACCAATTTCTCTTCCCAGCCCTCACATTCTGAGGCAGCTGCATGACTGGTTCTGGCCTCTCTTGAACATCACCAGACTGCACATCTTTGTGGATATGTCGTCAGCTTTCTCTTTTTCTTTTTCTTTCTTTCTTTCTTTCTTTCTTTCTTTCTTTCTTTCTTTCTTTCTTTCTTGCTTTCTTTCTTGCTTGCTTTCCTTCCTTCCTTCTTTCCTTCTTTCCTTCTTTCTGTCTTTCATTCCCTTGAGGTGACAGAGAAAAGGAAAACTGACCCTAAAGGCTCTAAAAAAATAAAAGATCCTACATTTATCATTTTTTAAATCTCTGAGTTTTCATCTCAGCGGTTTAGTAGGTCTGACTCACTGCTTTTATCTCTTGGGGATGGCAGTTTGGGAAGCAGATTTCATTACAATAAAAGAGCAGGTGCCATTCATATTCTTAACATTTTTTTTATATCACTGCATAACGTACATCTGTCTTACTGCTACTACACAAAACAGGAGCCCTGAGGACTATTTACTGATTATTCCACACCATTTTTCTTAAGAGCAGAACTGTTCCCCTGTTCTGGTCAAACTCTAATTAACAGAGCGATAGCATCACTGTAACATTGTGCAATTCCTATTTTAAATAATGTTCAGTGTGTACTGCTGCCCTTTTCTGTCAAAGTATCACTGTGTGTTTTGGCACAAAGATATCTGCATTTCTATATCTTCTACCAATTTTACAAAGGTTTTGTAAGGCTTAATGAGTGGAAAATGCTTTGAAAAGCTGTAGATAAAAGGCAATTTTGAAGGCAGTCATTAGTAGTAAATACCCTCATCAGAATTTCTCTGGCTAATCCTTTCTGCTCTGGCTGTGCAGGCAGTGCTGACAGACCATTCCTCCAAGGTTGCTCGAATGCCACCTTACAGACAAGCACCCTGAAAGTCACTTACACTCACAACCCTGCTGGCACAAGTGTCACCCAGCTCAGCTTAGATTGTGCCAGCTTAACACCACAGAGCAACAGCCAAAAAAAGAGAAATTCTTGGACTTTCTATGAGCCCCGCCATTAAAACTAATATTGTGTAACTGGAAATCAACTGCTTCAATTAATGGGAATATATGGCTTCATTTTGTAGGCACAACCTTTCCCTTTGAAAGCTCGCTGACATATGGGCTCCCACCGGTGCTGTAATTACAGCGTGCCTAAAAGTCATCATTAGTTTAAAATGTGGAGGTGCTTGTTTTTATATATATATATATAATGAGCAGCCTTGGTTACGAGTGCTTTTCTTTCAGCAGCAGTTTGAATGGCGCTGGTTCACCGTGTTCCCAGCTCTGGGTGCTGCTCCATCCCCTTGGTGCCAGCAGGGATGGCAGGCTGGCACTGCCTGGGGGCCCCTCTTTAGAGCATCCTGTGGCTGTGAGACAATGCAGTGTTGCTGTTCATGGGGTCTGGGGTGAGCCCATTACAGCTCCGCACCCCATAGCCCTGCAGGAATGGGAACGTTTATCCCACTGGATAATTGGGACTACGACAAATGACACGCTGACTGTAGCCCGGGGAGAGCGACCATCAAGAGAGAGAACTGCCCTCCAAGCGCCTAACTGCACCGAGTTACCAAAATTTGCATTTCCAAGGTCATTTTTGACGTCATTCTAGCAAGAGATTCTCACACAATGCTGTGGCACTGGCAGCGTCTGGCTGTGTTTGATCAGGAGACTGCCCAAGTTGCCCTCAGATTAAGTTTTTGCCTTGTTTTTCCTCAATTAAAAAAAAAAAAAAAAAGGTTGGTTTGTAAGGACAATATTTTTAAAGTTTGGGGGCTGGACAAGTATGTATTTGAAGCTTACTAATGGATGAAAGTCTTTACTTTGATCTGCAATGAACACTTCATTTTGGATTTCAGTATTCCAAAAACACTTCTGTATAGTTCAGAGGGAAAGTTTACCTGAATTTGAAATAACCTTCCAAATGAATCTTATGCAAATAGGAGCAGGGAGATGTGTTTAAAATCTGTCAAAACTAAATGTTTTGATTTTTGTGAAGCATTGTGTTTGGCTTTTTTGAGGGCCATAAGTATTTCAGTGAAAGCAATATGTGGCTGGAAAATGCCCATCAATGTCGAGCATCTGTATTTGTTACACAGTTCCAGTATCTGTGTTTTGGTTGTGCATTTGACAGTTGTGGGTCTTGTAGATCCTTTAAGCATTTTGCTTCCTTAGACAGCGCCTTTAACCCTGAATACAGACCCCCACTCCCACCCATATTTCCACAGGGGCACCAGAGAGTTACTCAGATTGGAGCAGTCGAGTTGAGACTATTTATTTTCCCTCATCATCCCACCAAATACCTATGAAACACCTGGAGTTCTTAAAAACATTTTGGGCCTGAGGTCAGTGGAGGTGGAAAAGTATCTTTTTATTGAACAACACAAGGTCTCATGAAGCAGCTGTCACACCTATTACGTATGAAATGTTTTGCTAGTCATTTTTATGTCTTCTCTCCTCAGGCAACTTCTATTTGGTGAGCAGAGCACCTGAGCAGGTGTTTTCCTGTGCTGCAGTGAGGCCTGGTGGTGTCACCGAACTGCTGGAAAAACAAAAACTCTCCAACAACATTTTTAGTGGCACTGCCTGCGAAGGCCTGGATGCAGCCTGGAATTCTGAGTCAGTTTGGGATTTGGAAAGCTACGCAGGGCCACGTCAGGATCCTTGCTCACACTCTCTGTCTTCCAAGGTGTGTATGATGCTCTCCTGAAGCGGGCTTGAAGCTGCTCGGTCTCTGACTGTTGTCTCTTCTCTTTGCTGTTAATTTTTCTGGAATGCCCTTGGCTGCTGTTCAGCCTCAGTTTCTGTGTTGTGGAGAGGCTTGGAGCAGCCGGGCCGAGGGAAGGATGGTTTGGGGAGGTGCTGTGCTGGAGGATGTCTCACACAGCACAGGCTGGGTTTGCATCCCACGGGAGCTCTGTGAGCTTCCCCTGCAAGGAGCTGTAGGAAGGGGAGTGTTCCTGACTCATGGTCGCTGTGTGAAATATTTACATGTGCAGTCTGTGCACCCGGGTTAGCTCGGCCTGAGACGTGCCCTCGGCTCTCTGGGCCGCAGCAACGCTCCTCGCTTCTCCAGAGATCTCTGCTCAGTTCAGAAGTGCTGCTGTTTGCGTTGGTGCACAGCTCTCCAAACCCGCACCCAGCTCCTCCCTGCTCCCTCGGGAGTGTTTCCCCAGCCCACACAGCCCTCCCAGGGGCACCCGTGATCCCAGCTCAGCCTTCCAGCACAGTCACCTGCACTTCCCTGCTCCCCGTCTGCCTGAGCTGGGGATGCTCTCACACCAGCAGAGCACAACTCACATCCATTTGACCAGATTTCACCCGGTACAGCCAACTAAAATCCCCTAGGCCAGTCATTAGGCTGTGTTAATTATGGCAATCAGCCTACCCAGTCTGACCTAATTATAAATAATTAGCTTATCCCTTTATTTCCAAACCTCTTCCCTAGTGAGACGGTACTTTTAAGATTTTTAAACTAGCAAAAGTCCCCTCACAGAGTTGCTTCTCAGGTGTAGCAGTGTTGACATTGAAGGCCTAAGTCCATGAGAAAGGCATGGCCAGATCTCACAGACCTGGGGGAAAAGGAGGTGCCTTTCCTCCCTTGATGAGTTACAAACCCTAATTCTTAAGGTACATCAATGTTGTAGGACATTTAGTGGGATTTTCAAAAACACCTAGAGGCACCAAAATGCCCATTTGTGTAATAAAAATATTTCCTTATTGTCTTTTTCAAAATCTTGTGCTTTTGGATTAGAGTGCTGCCTCTCAGAACCATCATAACAAGAAAGTGAGCATGGCACAAGCTATTGTGCCCAGTTGTGCTCAACAGCAAATAAGATCACTGCTCTCAATACCCTCGGGACATAATTTGACATCAAAAGGTTAAAAATTATTTTCTTACCTTGAAAACGTACAACATTTTTATTTTTTTTGCCTCAAGCAGCAAAGACTTTTCTGCTTGCCTCTCGTCCCTAATTAGACAATAACTAATCCTCACCAGAAAGACCAACTCCACATGAAATTGTGCTGCTTCCTAAGTTTGTGTTTTGCTGCTGTCATTTAGGAAACAAGTGCTGCACACGTGGGTGGTGTGGGAACTCTCAGGAATAACACACTTGTAGGAAGTGGATGGTGTATCCTTGTAGCATCAAAATATCACTCCAAATGACTATTCCAATAAAAGCTCTTTGAGGACCTTTCTAAATTCTTCTTCTTGGCCCAAAGAAATAATTTTTTCGAGTTCCTGTGGGTGATTTTCACGTGTGCCCATACCTCCATGCCAAGCAGGATATCCCTGACATTTTTGCCATTTGCCTGCAGTTCTCCCTCCATGGCCACCAGTTAAGAGAGATTCCTGTGGAAGAGACCACCCCTGGGTTTTTAGGCTTTGCCCACCCACATCTGGGAGATGTTGTAGGTATTTCCCCTCTCCAGACTCCCTGCCAAGCACAACTCTATATTGTCATGCCCTGGAGGACCTCTTCCCCTTACCTTTCCCTCTGAAAACGATGCAGTTTAGGCCAGCCAGTGATGTCAGCCTACGATCATTTTGAAATAATTCCCATTCCAAGGATTTGTGCTCCTGGCTCATTTGCACTAATGCAAAGTACTCCCAAATGTGTCAAAAGTTCCTACTTTGAATACCAAGTCAAAGCTCATTAAAGCCAATTTATTTTCCCCCTCCAATGACTGCTGGGTTCTGTGAATCAACCCCTGTTTACAGAATTCTCCCAGGGCTGTCTCCTGCCGTGTCTTGCCTTGCAAACGACATTTGCAAAGTTTAAAGCCACCTTTATTTCTATGCAGGGCATTTACCAATAGTTAGATCTGTAAATAACAAAGCTCCCAGCCTGGTCAGGAAGGCAACCTGTGTGATGACATTTTACTCCAGAAAAGTTTTCCGATGACTTCAAGTGGAAGCTGACTGAAAAAAACCTGCTTGCTCTGCACCAGGAATTCTAAGCACAGTCTGGGGAGAAGAGAAAGTTAACCTAAAATGCAATTTTTCTGTTTTGTGGAGCATGTGTTTCTGGACCCCTCATATGGCGTGGCACTGGGATAAATGGATGACTGAGCAACACTAAGTCCTGCATTCTGTTCTGCTTTACATGGAAAAAATGTTCCAGGGACATGGAGTCTGCCTTCTTACAGTGGATATTTTGTGCCAATTATCACAAATAGCTCACATTTGCAGAACAAGCTACTCCAATCAATCTGAGTTTTCCTGTACCCCTGCAGTGTGAGCATTAACTAAATACTGGACTGTTGGATGTACTGGATGTGTTGGTGACACTGCTGGGATAGAGAAGTGCACTTCGTTCAGGACAGCAAATTATGGAATCACAGAATGGGTTGGGTTGGAAGGCATCCTAAAAACCATCCCATCCCACCCCTGCCATGGGCAGGGACACCTCCCACTGTCCCAGGCTGCTCCCAGCCCCAGTGTCCAGCCTGGCCTTGGGCACTGCCAGGGATCCAGGGGCAGTCACAGCTGCTCTGGGCACCCTGGGCCAGGGCCTGCCCATCCTCCCAGGGAACAGTTTCTACCCTATAACTGACCTAAATTTCCCCTCTTTCAGTGGGAAGCCTTTACACCTTGTCCTGCCCCTGCAGTTCCTGAGGAATTGTCCCTCTCTGGTTTCCCTGCAGCCCCTGGAAGGAGCTGTGAGCTCTCCACACAACCTTCTCCTCTCCAGGCTGAGCAGCCCCAGCTCTCCCAGCCTGGCTCACAGGGCAGGGGCTCCAGTCCCCCCAGCACCTCCGTGGCCTCCTCTGGACTCGCTCCAACAGTTCCAGGTCCTTCTTGTGTTGGGGCACCTGTTCACAGGAGGCACCACACCCTAGCCCAGGTGGGGTCTCAGGAGAGCAGAGTAAAGGGGGAGAATCCCCTCCCTCACCTGCTGTCCAGAGTATGGTATATTTTGGTAGCATAAAAGAATAAATTAAAAAACCCCTCCTGGTACAAGCCCTCTGTTATGGATGATAAATTAAACTATACTTTAAAAAACCCCTCAAACCTTGGCACACTATAAGCTTCATCCCTCGGTGGATTCTTATTCTTGCTTTTATTCCAACCCTTTAACATCATCTGTCTTGTCTCTTGTTTTTGCCTGAGTACTACAAAATGCTCCTTCACTCTCTGGCTCCCCTTCACAGCCCATTATCCTGCCCCAGAGGGAGCTGCTGCCTATCTCCTGTTCCTTGCAGGAATTCCTGCGTGCTGCTAACCTTTGCCAGGCTTGTACCAAGCGCTGCTCTCGGGCTGTCTCTTATCTCTCTGATCCAGGCAGAGGTGTCAGAGTGTCCCAGGGAGCCATTAATCAATGCTCCCCCTCTGCCATCAGCTCCTCAGAAGCTCTCCGAGAAACTGGAGTGCTTTTGGAGGTCTGCAGCAAACAGCACAAGAAGCTTTTACCACCAGTATCTCTCATAGATCCTCTAACCTGATTGATGGTAATACTGAGAATTAAGTATTTATGGCTTAGGGGCATGGGGAAGTTTTGAAATACATATTTTAGATCTATATGAGAGGAGCAATGTCAAGGCATGTCAGAAGCTTCACGCAGCGGTTGGAGAAGGAGCTCTGTCTCCATTCTCTGCTGTTTCCTTCCTTCTTCATTCCTTCCTCATTCTTTCATTATTTTATATAAAGAGCACACTCAGGAAGTTGAAAAAATGGTGGCTAAAAATCCCAAAAAGGTGCAATAGAAGACAGAAGCTGTCTCAGGCTTTTTGTCTATTTAATCGTTAGACACAAAGAAACAACCTGTCATGTTTCACGTTGCTGAAGGCAGCCCAAGGCAGGGACTATATTTACATCACAATAATAAATAATTTACTATGGCCGTATCATCCAGGGCTATGATCTCACACTCTCCTCCTCTCCCCACAACAAGTGGAAGTTCCCTCCAGGTCTCAAACCTTGTGGCTGGAAGATCCACAGATGTAGATGGACAAACACTTATTAGCAAATCGATCCTGCTCCCTCCCAGCAGCAGGCATCCTCTGCTCTGCAGATGCTGAGCATGCTGGAGGAAGGTTTCACCTCATAGCTTTAAAAAGTCCCATGAGCTCCTCATGGCATTGGGGGTGTTAATACATTTCAGGACTTTTAGCCAAGTAGGCCAATTTCAGTGTAGTGAACTGCATTTTGGTATAGGTACTGCTTTCCATCCTAAACAGGCCAAACTCTCCTATTAATATTCATTCTGTTTACCTTGATGACAGCAAAGAAGTACTTGGACAAGGTTAAAGTGTGTTTCATTCCCTCAGAAGATTACTGACATTTCTATAATCTAAACGGTGAAGCCCTCCATATCCCAGATATGAAACCTGACAGCATAATCTTTTATTCCCATTCTAAGCAACAATTTGCATGGGTGAGCATTCTCAGGATTAGTTGCATAGTTCAGAAATGTCTGGGGCTTGTTTAGGATTAACAGACTGAAGAAACAAGACGTTTTTAAATTAAACTGCTGTGGTTTAAGGAATGTTTCCTTAATGGGTCATCACAACCTTTTTTCCTGACTGAATGGATTTTTCTAAACCACATTGTATTGAGAAAGTCTTTTCATGTCAGCTAAAAATACAAAGTATTTGGCTACATGATCTACATAAATCAAACAAAGAAACACTATTGAAAATAAGAATTTTTTTCTGTGCAGGCCAGCATAAAGTCTGTGCCCTACATAAAAGCTCCTGGCAGCTCTTCAGAAAGGCTGATTTCACCTACAACTAGGAATTTAGACCCCAAATACTGAGCATATGAATTGATTGCTTCCATAGGTACCATTAATTTTCTTGCCCACCCCTTTCTTGATCTGAGATTAAACTTCAAAAAGCGAGCCCAGGGAACAAACCAGCAGTGTCTGAACGGAGGCCTGGTGGCACCTGGGACCTCTGAAAACACAATGTACAACTGAGCCATCAGTTAAGGCCCCCCAGTCCAGAGCGTGGTTGCTTTGAACGCAGCACAAAGTTCTCTCTTCTATTTGGGCTCAAATTGCAATTCCCTCCACAAGCTTTGATCTTCTTATTAAAGAAATCTGAACAGGCTTTCTGCATAAGCAAGAAATCATTTTGCAGTTCTGAGTTCTCCATCTCCCATGTCCCTGCAGGGCCTGCTGTGTCTAACTCCTGGTCAGTGTGGGGCTCTCCTTTTCCAGCATTCCAGATGATGTTTTGGAAGAAGGCTTCCAGCACCTACTCACCTGCAGAGAACGATCTGCCCATCCGGCATCAGCAGCAGCTCCTTGGGAGACCCCTGTCTTTTCAGAAAGGGTAAGTAGTAGGATCAGCTGAACCATGACAAGTAGAGGGAGCATCAACTGAGCTGTTCCTGATTTTGGTGAGCTCTATTTTTAGCATCTTCATTGCACCAGGGAAGACTGGATTTAATATTGGCAGATGGATAAAGTGATAAACGTAACATCAACGAGGAGAGCAGCCCCAGGTTTATTTTCATGTGAACACAGTTAGATGGTTAGTTGGTCAACAGAGCATTTAAAGCTGGAATTTGAGCAGCACATTTTATGGGCCTGGGCCCGTGGCTAGGGAATTGTGACCCACCTCCCTGGGAGCCAAATGCCAGGAGTCAGACACCCCGCTTTGCGTCTGGCTGAGGGCTCAATCAGATCAACAACGGAGCTGATTTCCAGAGCTGGCAGAACCAGGGTGAAATGGAGACGAGAGGGAGTGCAGGACTTTGGCTGGTGTTGGGAATTGTGAGGTGCAAAGAGACGTGCACAGGATCACTCACCAGCAGGTGACAAGGACAGGGCTCCTACATCCTGCTCTTCTAGCTCTGCCAATCAGTGCTATTGAAATATTCATTCAGGTTGCATATATTGACAATGCTCCTGCCTATCAAGTCATGCTGAGGTCTACAGATCTCAGCATTTTTGAATCAATGTTTCAAGGTGGTCAGCATGTGCCCACTCTTTTTTTTTTTTTTTTTTTGCTATTTCCTAATACAATCAATTTTTCAAAACCAAGACCAAAAAGGGAACATGAACACAAACCAGAGACTTTCTGATTTGTGGTGATCACACATCAATACTGAAATCTAATTAAGTCTTACCAAAAAAAAGAATAGATGGCTAACGAAGCAAATTCTTGAATCAGAAATAGTAACAAATATGCTTATCTAGTGCAATTAAAAGGCTGAATAGGATCTCTGATGTCACATTACTTTAGAAAAAAAGTCCAGCTAAAACTTTTCCAGGCAGGTGCAAATATGCTCACACAATATTATCATTATCAAAATATTCAGCTATTTACTACAATATTCATAAACTCAGATATGTTCCTTGAATTATGCCTATTAGAAAATTTTAAGTGTCTGTGTGGTTGCTATTTCCTGTAGAGCCCGATCAGAGATAAGATTAAGGGCATTTCAATAACCTCTGCAGCTGATTTTCAAGTCCTGCTCTGAACCAGCCAGGGTCAGGTTTTCAGTCACAAACATCAGTTTTGTCACTGATGAGTGACTTGAATCAACTCTAGTCTTAAACCCACAAGAATTAAGATGACCTGTGGAGAATTAAGGTGTTTACTGAGGACATCAAGCTGTGTATCAGGCCTTCAGCTAAGAGTTTTGATATTCATTCTGCATCCTAAATCAGGAATTTCCAGCCAGAGAGGTCCCATGGTGGAGTTCAGAGCAATGCTGGGCTCAGAGCTCTGAATGACCACAGCCCTCAGTACTTTCAGTCTGAAACAAGACAGAGGAGGTTGAATGCAGCCTTCACTCTCTGCTGCAAGCTTTGCCTTCCAATCTAGTTACAGATAACTCAGCATTAATACTCAGATCTACTTCTAACTGGATTTCCCTCAGTTTGTGTTTGTGTTCCAGCTCTGCAGCCTTTGTTCCATGCAGTCTGGGGAGTTATGGCTGAATGCAGGGTAATGCAATCAGGAGTGGAATGAGCTCTCTTCAATCCTGTATCACACTGGAACTAAAACCAGGCTGTGCACCCACACAAAACTTCCTCAACTATGCAAAGTTTGGCAAAGAACCCTGTGATTTTGGCCAATATACTCAGAAAGTATCATGGCTTCATGGTTGTTGCTGATATGAAGACAAATTTTTATTACTTTCTTTGTAGGTTCAGAGAACACGAGGATATTTTCTTGCATAAGAACAATGTGCACTTTCCCCAATAAAGAGAGTCTGTCTCGTCTATTTACTGAAAAATCCAGGAGGAGGAGCCCCATAACACTGAGGCTGTGATGGTTTCTATGACTTAATGTTAAATTTGGTGAGATCTGCTTTAAAAATCGCTGTTTGCATGTTCCTATTTGTGTTTCTGTTGATTGGAGAGGAGTGCCTACACAATCCTCAGCAGATGTGCAAAGCTGATGAACATTTTCCACAACTATATTTCCTCAGCAATTCCCTTTCTTTTAATTGCACTATTTCTTTTTTATTGCACTGATATTTTCCATTAGTTTCTAAATGGAGCAGATGTTTTTCCATCAGTTTGGGATTTTTCCTACCAAAACATTAACTTCTCTTTTCAATTTTGTATCTCATGCTTAGGGCTGGGAAACCTTTCTAAAGCAGCTATTCCTTCCTCATGGCACCAATGTTCTTCCTGCCTGATGCTGTGTTTCATTCCCAGAAAAATCTGTCTCTGTGGAATTGCAAAGGGATTTGATAATTAAAGTATAAACTGTTTTTCTTTACAAAAATGTATGATTTCTGTGGTTTAGGCCTTAAGTATAAATCAGCATAACTGATTTCAAGAGAGAGATGTTAACACCTACCAAGACTTTACCTTCTTCAGTTTTTTTTAAATGTTTCTTTTGTAAGCAGCAGGAAATGAATATTCATTATACTGATATTTAAATTGGTTAAGAGAATCTTATACAAAGCTTTTTCATGGGCATATATCAGAGATTCATCCCAACAATAGTTCTTTTTACCTAAGATCCAATCTGAACCCAAACCTCAGATTTGTATTTTTATCACTGTTTTCCATTTAAGGGAACCATACCCTACCCATCCTTCCATCAGCTACTGACAGACAAAAAGAAATAAAATTCTGATTTTTTTTTTTAATTACTCCATCATGACTTATTCTTTTGTTTGAGACAGACAGACTTAAGCCTTAATTTTGCTATAGAAAAGGAGAAACTGCAGTGTACTTAAGACTCTCAGACTCATTTAAAACTAAGCATGTGTTCTCTTTTAAAGGATTTTTTTCAAAAGGTCCCTTCTGAATCTACTACGAGTTTTGAGGGCCTATTTTTCCTTTACAGTGGACAAGCAATTTTAGAATAAAATATCAAAAATACACCATTTAAAAAATATGTATCTGCGTAAGAAAAGAAAGACATCAGAGCAAGACTACAGCCAAATGAAATTATCAGTGTTCTCAGTGAAAGATAATGAGGAGATGATTTTGTAAGTGTTCTCAGCATTCCCACAAATCACTGCACTATTGATGGCTTACATTTGGGATAAAGACACTTAAAACTTCAGAAGCTTGAAATACTTTATTTTCTTTTCTGAGTCTTTGCCATTCCTGTTACCTGTCTCCACGTTGTGTTAATCACAACTGCTTTTGCACATTATAATTTTCAATTACGCTTCAATTTTCTAAATGCATAAATTGTTCTGGTCGAGTGTAAGACTCCAAAGGTGTGTGAAAATGCTGGATCAGAAAACTGGATGATAATGAATTGTTTTATAAAATACCTTCTCTTTCATTAGAGAGATTATGTGTCTGAATGCTTGAGGTGAACAGGAGGTCAGGCCACAAAAATCTGCTGAAAGCAGCCTTTTTAAAAGTCAGTGCATTCTAATGAGTGATGATGAGAACATGAGAGAGTCCCGAGCTGCTCCTCACAGTTGTTAAACCCAGGAGATAAAATCCCTGTGTTTTATCTAATGTTGCTCGTGATTCATTAGCCACAGGGGAAAAAAATCAAATACAAGGCAGGGATGGGAAGAGGAACAAAGTTTCCTTTATATTTTTATTGTTCATAAGATGTTGTCTGCACGGACAAAGATGAGCAATTTCCTACAAACCTGGACTTAATTTCTTCCAAATGCATAATGTCTTCTGCAGTGAATATTTGGTGGCCTGCAGTCTCACGTTATCAGCTGTATACCTGGGTTTCTTTCAATTTTATGTACTAAACTTATGCCTCTGACAAGTCTTCAGAGTTCACTACTTTGTACATACAGAGAAAAGTTAATGAGAGCTTAATTTTAAATATTTGTCTTCAATAAACACATACAGACATATGGTGGTTTTTAGTGAAAGACTCATGAAAAGGTTCTATTTATTAGGGCAAAAGTTATGAATGTGAACTCTGTGGAGCTGTTCATTAAAAATATTTTGTTTATGTATATTCAGGAGATTCTAATAATTGCAGTACAGCCTTGAGCTCACATCAATAAATCTGCATGGAAATCGGGGCCTGGAGAGCACCTTGTGGTTCAAATCGAGAGGGAAGGAAACAAAGGAGGAACTTGGCAAGGAAAGCAGAAAAGAGGTGTTTAACAGCCAATCTGGATGGTTCATCAGCCAAGATAATCCTCTTAGTATTCAGATGTGATAAAGCAGCCAGATGTTTGGGCAGAAAAAGAAGGTGAAGGCTGTGGATGCACAGAGATTTACAGGTTTTTCCCTCCCAGAGCTGTGAGGGTGTAACAACTCAGATATTTGATATTCTCTTGCATCCTCAGTGGTGCAGCCTCAGCCTGAACTGTGTTATTGCAGGAGGGGATGGAGTTTGAGCATTACCAAAAACACAATTTCTTCAAAGAGTAGCATCCACACAATGGATTACGTTGCCAAACCCACACCTGTAGGAGCAGTGATTTCTAAGCACTTCGGGGGAATTCAGTCCCGACAAAGCTCAGTAGAAAAGTAACAAGTGATGGATTTGATTTGATTTCCAAGCTGATTTATTCTTTAAATTTCAGAGGTAATAATTAGACAAACACATCTGATCCCTGTAACGTAGGGATGGTAGCAAAGAAATCCTTTCTTGGCAGAAGAGCTTGGGTACTTTTCCTTGGTCCCTTCCCCTTGAAACCTCTGCTTCAGACATCCATAGCCAAAGGATTCCTTGGATTGCAGTGCTTCTGTTCTGCATGCATGCTCCTGTAGCAAAGCTGTCCCCAGTGCTCCCAAGACTGTGCCCTAATGCTTTCCACACTCACATTTCTCTCAAGATAATTGTCTCAAAGTGAACAAAGCCTTGGAATGATGAGAGCAGCTTAATTGTGAAAGAGATAAAAACATGAGAAACGTCCTGAGCAGGCAGCATTTTTATTTTAATTCCAAATTTCACACAATACTTCACATAGATATATATACTGTTTATTGTACTTGCAATACCAATACATTAATCTTTCTTTTCTCTTGCCAATATTAGGCTTCTATATTGATTCAAATGAATGCTGCATCTCGTTGATTAGTCTGTGCACCAAGATAAATCAATGAACCTCCAAAACCTAATAAGATGGTGGGAAGAATTAATGTTAGCTGAGGCCTTTTGAATAATAAGTTTTCATCACTAAGCATCACCATAAAAATCTCCATTTTTGAGAAATCTTGATTCCAGAGTGGGCAAGGCTTCCTACCAACTATAATTATATGTAGGCCAACCAGCTTGATGTATATAGGACAACCAAAAGGAAGGTGGGTTGCAGACACTTAATTTGAAGGGTATTATTTTTAGTCCCACTAAGGACTAGTGGCATGAAAACAATTAGGATCTTTTGTCAAGTTAATTAAATTTTAGTAAGTCTAGTAGTCTCAGTGGGTTTAGTACACCAGAGGAAATGCTAATTAAAACTTAAATTCTTCCTGGTATAATAAGGAGCTCTAACTCTGATAGCAAATGAATGTTTTGCATACTGATAGATATTTGAACACTGATTTTTAACCAGATGAGGGCGAACCCTTAAATGATTCAGATCTGCTGAAGGCTCAGGTGAGAACACCAATAAGTGTGTTACATCCTGGAGAAATCCACCTCAGGAACGTTAAACAGCCTGGGAATCTTGCCTCATTCTTAAAGGAGATGGTGTCAGCTTAGCTGGATCCAAACTAACATAAAGCAGTTCGAAAGCAATACAGGGGTAGTGTTTAAAAGCATGGGGTAGAAGAGACAAAATAATTCTACCAACTCTCCTTCCCTGCTTGATTTTTCTGCTCTCCTGCTGAGCATCACAGTTTTCTTGAGGTTCTTGGTCTGTGGCAGGTACAAGAACATTGACTGTGCATTTTTTTTGTTTATGCCACTTGATTTTCAATGGTCAGCCAATCATTTGATATCTTTTTACACCACCTTCTTCATCATTATCTGCTTGAAAGAAGGGATCTCCAGTAGCCTAAAGGTTGAAAAGACATACAAGGAAGATGGCTTTTTACAAGAGTCTGCTGTGACAGGATAAAGGGAAATGGATTCACCCTGCCAGAGATTCGGTTCAGTTGGGATCTTGGGCAGGAATTGTTCCCTGGCAGGGTGGGCAGGCCCTGGCCCAGGGTGTCCAGAGCAGCTGTGGCTGCCCCTGGATCCCTGGCAGTGCCCAAGGCCAGGCTGGACACTGGGGCTGGGAGCAGCCTGGGACAGTGGGAGGTGGCAGGAGGTGGAATGGGATGAGCTTTAAGGTCCCTCCAAGCCAGGCCATTCTGTGATTCCATGATTGAACAATAGTAAACCTTTTGTCTTAGGTTTATACTTCTCTTTTCTCTTTTAATTTACTGGTCAAATTTAGACATGCAAAAGAGTTTCCTTTAAAATGACAGTTACCAACCTGGACTGGAAAAACCCTTTGGTTTGAAACTTTATCTCCATTCTAAAAGGTAAACAAAGAGCATTCTGGTGTCTCCCCCTTCCATGGAGAAGGAGATGTGACAGTGCACACTCACCAAGGCTGGGCTGTATCTGCATGTGCATCCCTGTGCTGAGACAGAACTCCTGGCTGGAGTGCAGAGTCCTCTCCTGAGGTGTGTGTTTGTGCATCTCTGCCAGACTGAGCTCAGGATCACATTGCAGGTCTGCTCTGTTGCACTCCAAGGACTGGGAATATTGATGGAAATCTCTCTGTCGGAGGCTGGCTGCTTAAATTCAGCTGATATTCTGAGCTTCAGTTGTTTGGGCAATTAATGCTCATCTCACATCCACTTGAAGACAAAGCCAGGACAGAGGGATCTGTAAATTCCAGATCTGCCTGGCTGGGACACTGGCTGCTCCCTCAGCTGCCTCTTTCATATCTTGCTTCTCTTATCCTTAGGCCCCTGGGATGCTGGAATAAAGGCCAGGTGCTTCTCAGCAAGGAACCACTGCTCATTGCAGTCCTGGGTTACCTGGGAGCCTTTGCAGGGACAAGCAGAATACTCAGTCAGGGGAGGGAAAAAAAAAAGAAAAGATGAAAAAGACAGAGCTTGTGGTCTGTGCTGTTTGCCTGATTGATGATAAACCGGAGTGGTTTCTATAGCCTGGAAATACACAGAGAACACTTAAAGGGACAGAGACACAGGGAAGCTGAGATCCCCTTTGTAGGTAATGCTCAGGACTCTCTCAGAGCTCCCTGTGCTAAACCATTACTGGCTCAAGTGCATAAGACAAAGGGTGGCCTTATGATCCATCTATTCTTCCTTCCCTACCTAATTAACAGAGACTCATAAATCACAGAGTCCTAGAATGGTTTGGGCTGGAAGGGACCTTAAAGCCCATCCAGTGCCACCCCTGCCATGGGCAGGGACACCTTCCACTGTCCCAGGCTGCTCCCAGCCCCAGTGTCCAGCCTGGCCTTGGGCACTGCCAGGGATCCAGGGGCAGCCACAGCTGCTCTGGGCACCCTGGGCCAGGGCCTGCCCATCCTCCCAGGGAGGGAATGCATCAGGTGTGGATAAGGAGGGGGTACACCAGGAACGCACCAGGTCTTCATTTGTGACGATGGTAACGTCTACTGCGCTTGTCACGGGAAGGATTTCTCTCTTCTTGTAATAGTATAAGGGAAAAATAAGAGTTGAAATCAATTCTTAGTGACTTTAAAGCAGAAATAGATCTGCTAGGGATAGCACTGGGCACTGCAGAAACGAGCTGTGGTGGTTTCCAGCTGTGCAGTCCCCTTGCATCAGACATCAGTACACATCAGGGGGGAGGAATTTCATTTGCAGATTTCTTGAAAATAATGCCTAAAATCACACCTTCTGAAATGTCCCCCTCGTTCCTCCATGGCCATGCAGCCTGCAGAGTGACTGAGCAGCAGCATGTGCTGTGCCCGTGGCTCTGACAGACACATCACCCCTGACTCCTAATTGGTGTGTACAGAGGAACTACAACACATCCCTTGAAGTTTCCTTAACAAAGTGATTTCGTCGGGATCTGCTCAAAAAAGATGCAGAGCTCAAAAGCAGCCTGCAGAGAACTTTTTCTGGGAGCATTCTCCAGCGTCAGACAGATGAAAAAGTACAGGGAGAACTCTTGCTGCCACAGATTCACTTTTGTCTGTTCCCAGGTGCTTCCAGCCAGCAGGAAAACAACAGCAGAGCCTCTTGCAGCCATCGAGAAACAATGAACTCTCGAGGCTCCTCATCCGTGTGCTGCTCAGCATGAGTCAACGCCGACACACTCACAAAATCTTTGGACCTTGAAAGTTGGAGGCAACTTTCCTTCAGAAATGGAAATATCTTTTAAATCTGTTTGGCAGACTGGCGGTGGATTAGCAAACACGTAAGGAAAATGCACAGCAGCTCATATATATCCATCTTCTATTCTGACAAGTGAGGCTTAAATTATTGATAACAGACTTGTAAACACACTCCTGTGTCTTGCAAACCTGACTTACTTTCTGACGGGTCTGTTATTGAGGCTTTTCTCCTCAGAAGCTGAAGGAAGGCAATGCCTATTTTTGCAATATCAAAGTGTATTATCAGTTAGGTTTATCTGTGATGAATTAGCAGTAGGGAAGGAAAACTTTTTATAAAAGTGAAGTTCTGTTCCTGACAGTACACAGTATTTCTTCTTCACAGCCACAACTCCTGCCCATACTCTAAACCAAGAATTAACTCAATAAAAAGAACACAATTTCTATCAAACCTCATTTTAACAAGCAAAATCAACAAGAAACCCAAAGTATAAATTAGTCAGAAATAAATCACAGTGAAAACAGCTAATTCCAAAATATGTTGTGCCTTTCAGAAAACCATCTACCACACATATTGAGCCCAGGACAGACACATTATTCAAATACTTTGAAACAGAGAGAGAGGGGGACAATATTTTTGTCCTGCATGTCAAGCTTTGGCAGGACACCACCTTAATTCCTAAGACAAAGTAATTCCACCCCAGCTGAAGGAGGGCAGATGTAGGCTTGGATGTTGCCCAGGCAGTTTGTGGATTCCCCATCCCTGGCAGTGCCCAAGGCCAGGTTGGACACTGGTGCTTGGAGCAGCCTGGGACCGTGGAAGGTGTCCCTGCCATGGCAGGGGTGGGATGGGATGGGTTTGAGGTCCCTTCCAACCCAAACCCCTCAGTGATTCCATGATCAAGGCAAAGGCAAGAGCTGAGTGTCCGTTTGTGGAGCAGGGTTTAGTTTTGGTTGTGTCCAAGGTGTTTGTGTATTTCCTGCTGGGGAAGGGGCTGCTCGTGTGGTTAATGCTGGGCAGAAGGGCAGGTGCCTGGGCAGCCTGGCCTGCCAGGGACACCGTGTGCTGTGTGAATTGCGCGGCTTCAGCCCGGCCAGCTTTCCTGAGGCCCTGCAAACATGCGCTGTGCAAGAACAGAAAACCCTTCTCTTTCCATGCCCCGGCCTGTCCTTAACCCTGAGAAGGCACAGGAGGTGGAAAGGACGTGAGCAGGGCAAGCATTCACCCCGAGCAACCCAGGGCGCCCTGCTGAGCCACGGCCCAGCCCTGAGCGGGCAGCACGCGGCTTCGGACGTGTCACCGAGGGTGTCACCAACAGAGCCCAGCACACCCAGTGACTCCCAAAAACATTCTGTTTGCATACAAGTTATACAAATAATATAGCACTGGCAAACACGATTGTGATAGGAACAGCTCCTTGGCAGGCCCCTGTCTGTCCTGTGTGTGTTTAACCTCTGGCATTTTCTGAGAAGTGGAGCCTTGTTTCCTTCTTGGAATAGTCATTCCAGAATATAAATCTAAAAAGCTTGTTTATATGCTGAATGACAATATCTTGTTGCTGCCAAGGTATCCACAATACAATACTTAACATTATATTTCGATACATCCAAGAATATATATTATATATTAAAATTNAAATATATAAAAATATTAAAATGTATATATAAATATATATATAAATATATGTATACACAATTATACTTATTTTATACTATATTTACATAATGTTAAGTATTCATTTCAGACTCTTAAGTCTGATTTTATGCCCTCCAGATCTCTCCTCCCCCATTCTATATTTTTCAATTCATAATGTTATTTTAAACACTGATGATGGCTGTGCTGTTCCTCAGGTAAATGCAGACCAAGGGAAGGTCTGTCCTTCAGCTGTTAAAAATGAAGCCATGGAGTAAGGAAAACAACTCTGACGGCTCAATCTTTTCTTATCTTTCATCATCTACAACTTTATTGCACAGAATGGTGTGAACCTTGAAACTTCAGCAGCAAACAAGTTCCCAGTTTGCTCTCCTGTCTTTTGGAAAATTCATTGAATATGAAACCTGTTGGAGTGGCATCAGATCCCTTCAAACTACAGCTGCTGAAGTTTCTGAAGGTGTGTGTTCTTGTAACACTTGTTTTGTTGTTTTGCCTTTGCAGGGATTTATATATTCGGAAGCCAAATCAGAATAGCACCACTGCTGGACAGTGTCGGAAGGGGCAGGGCCTGGTGTGCTCCCAGGAAGTTCCTCTACTGTCTTTTGGTACCAGATGCTCACTTGGAATGGAGTTCTAATGCCCAGGGCCAGGGCCATGTGATTTGACTGTTTTAGGAAGGAGACGTGCTGCTGTCTTGTCATTTGATTGAGAACAAGATTTTCATTCTTCCTGACAGGTACAAAAAGCTATTTGTGTGTGTGTGTGCATCTGGCAGTTATGTAATTTTCAAGCTGGACACTCCCTCTTGCCCTACTATTTCTTCCAACGTCCGTGTCACACCCTCAGACTCACAAAGGTCACTTTAACGCCTCATTTTTCCCCATTAGTGCAGCCCCCACCAATCCAGTGGGGAAATCCAGCCAGGGGTGTCTTGTATTAGTGCTCTGACAAACCTTTCTTTCTTTTTTCCTTTGAGTCTCCCCACCTAGATAGGAATCAAGAGCTCATTTTCCTATAAAAGTGATTCATAACAGCAGCAAGACGAAGAGAGCCGTGCTGATGACTGATCATCTTAATATATTGAGTGTTTGCAAGGATCCTGAGCTGTCTAATGTGCTTAGTTATAATCAGGAGATAACTGCTGTGCTTAAGTGCTTTAATTTACCTTGGACTACATTTCATGTGTCATTCTAGCTCCCTGATATCATTGCTTTTACCAAAAGAAATTTCAATAATAAATCAACACGAGCACATCTATAAATTCAGCCAGAGAGAGAGATTAGAGAACCTTGGTATCAGTTCAATTTTCCACTCATATTCAGCTCCCTGTTTCCTACCAGGATAGGGGAGGGATACGGGGAATGGGCTCATTAAGAATCTGTGATGATGTGTTTAAATAGTGCTGTTTTTCTGAAGGCATCGTCCAACAGTGGAATCCAGCCAGTGATCATTTGTTAAAACTGTTCAAGGGTTTGAGAGCAGCAATCATTTATCTGAGTGAGGATTGCAAAGTGCATTTTTATCCTTCTGCAGGCTCCTAATGGCGTGGAAATTGAAAATTTCATTTTTGCTCCAGCAAATGTATGTAATAGCATTAACGATCACCTTCACTGCCTTGTTACATCTGCTCCTACCAGTGTTCAACCAATACCTCCTGGCCAAGAACCAGCGATTCCAGGGAAAAGTAGATTTGCTCAGATGTTTTCACTCTCAGAAGACATGGAAGGAATTTTGGTTATATTTAGAAAATGGTCAATAAATGAAACCTGCGTCTGCATCTGCTAAAGTCTTAGCAAGATGGTGCATGAAAATGTTTGCATGATGACACCAAGAAAATGTTCATGGCTGAGAGGATGTTTGCAGGGGTGGATGCTGCCAGATTCAAGGGAACTGGATATTAAAGAATGGCATTCCCCAGTTAATGAAAGCAGTTATATGTTGTAAAGTCTCAGAGCACAGCAGAAATCACCAAATCAAAAGTCTCTTAAAGGAATATGTTTGGAAAACAAAAATTTAAAAAAAAATCTAACAAAGGCTTTAAAGTACATTTTTATATTATTGAAGTTAAAACCACACAAATTCTCTTTTTATATACACTTGGATAGAACCTTCATCTATATTTATCTGCTGGTTATGCAAGTGACTTCTTGTAAATTAGGCAGCCAAGCAATCATGTCATTAGGTAGCACATGCATTTTGAAGAGCTAACTAAATACATATATTTAGTGATTTGAATGAGAAAAAGTTGTGTGACATTTCCGCAAGGAGGGGGAGATGGAGCTGTGGTCTCTGGATGGGAACTGTTATTATCTGTATTAGCAATGAGAGATGTGGAGTTTCAGCCAGAAATGGAAAACTCTGCTCCTTCCACGGCTGGATTTTCATAGGCCACTAACACATTCCTGCAGGAGCTAAAATTCAGCTTTATCAGATGTCATAAACCCTGCTCTCATAATTCCTGCATCTGTGCTATCCCATCTATTTTTGTGGAGACTTAACTGGGTGCACTGAAAGGCCAAGGAAGTTTCACCTCTAAGTGAGATATGGATCCCTGCATGGTGAAAAACAGCCCAATGAGAAAAAAACCTGGCTGAAGAAGGTAAAATAATAACCTCATTCTCTTCGGAATTAGACGAATTGATGAGATTATATTTGCAAAGGTAAGTACTGGGGCTAGGACCTGTTCTTTAATCCTCCAGAAGAATGTGGTGAGTGGGTGTTAATTACCATTCTACACTCTCTCTTCTGCTTCTAAGAGTTTGATAAGCAGAATGTTAACATTTGGTTCCTACTTACATTTTATTGTCTGCCCAGTTCTCTGTTATTCACTCTTCTCTGATATTTTTTGAACTGCTGTATTTTTAAAAAAGAGATGTATGGTTTTCCTGTTGCTGAGCAGCAGCTTAGATCAAGGTCAATATTTATTTCAACATCATTTTATCTTGTGGAATGAAATGGAGCTGTATTGATAATTTTTTCTGATGTAAATACTTGAACTTTCAGAATGAAAACGCCTCTTTTAGTCCATAATAGTTAATTTTGTCACCAAAAATGGACTCAATAAAATATTATATAGATAATGTAGTTTACATCTCAACAAGGGACCAACCTCAGCTTCACGGATGGGCCTGCTGGCAATTATCAGGCAAGAAATAGGAAAAAACCTGTTTTCCCCAGAAATGGTACTTTACCAATGTAAGAACAAACATACTCACATGTGCAGCATTAGCTACTGTTTTTAATTGCTCAAATGAAGATAAAATATTTAATTGCAAAGTTTGCTACAGATTTTTTGCCGTCTTTTAACAAACTTCATTTCCAAACATTCATACTTAGTGAAATGCAGGGACAAAATATTAAAATAGAACCAAATGCAAAATAGATTTAAGGTCCAGCTGGCTTTTTGATGTACAAAATTATTTTACCTTATAAATTCTTTGATTTTTATATTGCCTAGAAGGAACAAAGAAAGCCAGGATTCACAGTGAAAATTAGTTTTACTCAAGGAGAGAATGATTTCAACAGAATTGGAAGCAGAAAATATTCCAGACAATATAACTGGCATCCCTGCCCATGGCAGAAAGGTTGGAGGCAGATGATCTTTAATGTCCCTTCCAACCCAAGTAATTCCATAATTCAATGCTATAAATATTTCAATAGTAGAGTTTTAAAGGTAAATAGACAGGTAATGACGTGTGCTTGAATTTTTTGAATCATCCATTCACTGATTTAAATCAAAGTGAAGCATTTAAAGGAGCATCAGAGGTGCAGGATTTGATTCACAAAATGATTTGTGTGCCACCAAAGCAGAGCAGGATCCAGTCACATTTTAGGGGTAGCTGGCAGTAAAGGCATCCCTGACGGGATATTCTTCCCCTCCCTGCCTTGTCTCCATCCTGCAGTCAAGAGTCCTCTCCAGAATCCAGCTGTGTGAATAAAATCATGTTGATGATAAAAAGGAAAATTAAGCCACCACACACAAAGCCAGAAATAATAAAAAAAGGGAGTTATAGCTGTAGGGATAGAGTGCACAAGGGAAGGGGAGGGACACAGAGCTGAGATAAATGAAACAGGGAAGGAAGGGAATAAAACTTCTCCTTTCAGCCTGGATTGTCTCCTGCTTTCCCTGCAGGCACCCAGGAGTGTGAGTGTGGCCCTCACCCCCACGCTGGCACAGAGCCTGGCCACGCTCAGCATCACAGGCAGGTGGCAGTGCCCAGAGTCACCTGAGCTGGCTCCAGTGGCTCTGCGAGTGTGGCTGCTCTATCCCCGGGCCAAACACCTGCAAAGCCACCCCACAGTGAGCAGCTGGGCCGAGGGATGGCTGGAATTCAGCTGCCAGCTCCTGGTTCTTGTGGGATGTGACCCCGCTACTCACCAGGGCAGCTGTGGTGCAGTGTCCTGGGCAGTGCAGGTAGGAGCTGAATTTAGGACTGTGCCATTGCCACATGCTTCTGCTCCATGGTGGGTGCCCTGAGGCAGCTCCCATTTTTAGGGAGATCTAGGAGAGGCTTTTGTGAAAAAGGGTTGGAGTGGAGTCAGAATGAATAATAGCCCGTGCAGCCTCCGAGCACTGCTGGAGCCGCTAAGTATTAACAAACAGAATTAACATTTACAGGTTAAAGATCTGTTTGCTTGGTGGTTATTTTTCAGCATTAAACATAATTTATGGCTGGCTGATTTATGGGCATGGAGTAATTTAAGATATTAAACAGCTCCAAGTAGCTGCTTCATCGCTGCTGAGCAGCTCCAAGTCTCGGGCTCAGCTCCCTGTGCCATCCCTCTGAAACAAAGGCACCATTAATAAACTGCTCTGCACAGAACCAGCAAGGCCTGAGCATTGCAGCCTCATTGCAGGGGTAATAGACTTCATAATGAACAAACGACACTGGAATAGTTTGAGGCTATTATTTTTAGTAATGTATGTGCCTCGCTGGAGCTCTGTATGTGGTAAGCCCGGCTCAAGGAAAACATTCCACGGTTATTCACATCACAGTCTGTTCTGTGCTCTTTTTCTGTAAAGAGATCCAGACAAAAGCTTCCAAAGGACAAGGTGCCAAGGTCAGAGCCAGTTATTACTTAAGAAAATATTGTTGGAATCAATGAGAAGTGGTGTAGGAGTGGAAGGAGGAACTGTGGCTGCAGTCTCTCAGGGTTTCACTCCACATCTGTGTCTACAAGAAAGACACAACTCACTCTCTCTTAGCTCTTTGTGGGTTACTTGAGTGGAATGGTTTGGAGGGGGCAGGGGGAGAGAAAAATGCTTATATCGGGTTTTCTTATAGACCTAAAATTTTGGCAGGCAGTATAGAAAACTTTAGAATTGCCAAATATTTCAGGGGAACTTGGGGTAAGTACTGAGCGAACTTTAAAACACCTCCTGGGATCTGCATAAGGACTTAGTGCAGCTATTTGAAACCAAACTAAATATAGAGATTTTGCATAGTTCCAACCCCAAGTCAGACTGTGCTGGCAGTTCAAGCTGGGTTCTCCTTTGGGCTCTCAGTTTCGTTTGAATTTGAAACTCTGAGCAAAACTCAGGAGATGCAAACATATGCAGACAGTTTCCCCCTGAAGTGCTAACTGACTTGTGAACCAAAACCCAGTTGAACTCCAGTCTATTTAAAATCCGTCAGGAAAACACTTGGCTGAGGACAACTTGTTATTCCCTTACACACAGAAAAGGGAGATAAAATGGTAGCACAGCACCAACCACACAAAAGCATTTTTAGAGAACAATGAGAGAGGCTCCATCCTCCATTCAATATGTTTTGATAGAGGGTGTCACATCATCCCCTTGAACATCTCTACTCTTCTGGAAGAGTTTGGAAGTGGACAGCAGTGGGTCTTCCACAAGCCCAGTGTGATAGTTTACATCTATCAGAGTATTGTAGAATGTCTAGAGACAAACTAAATTTAACAAATTCACAGCATCTAAGCTGTGGTGTTATGTGTGGACTCAGACCATTTCCAGTACCACTGCACTATCCACCTCCCTTCCTCATCCTTCTCCAAGACTACCCCTTTTTAAAGAAACTTTGGGTGAGGGGCCTGCTCTCCACCTTCCTCCTGCTCTGGGCTGCCAGACCCATGACTTCCATGGTGAAACCTCAGTGATGAGCACAGACAAAAATGCTGTAATTCTGCCAAAGCTCTCCTTAGGAAACAAAAATAATGTTTATAGAGAAAGCTGTTCATAGGAAACTGGAAAGAAATAACTTGAAATTAGGATGAGTTCATGGCATGCAGTTCCACACAGCCTGGCGTGTCAGGATGCACTGGCCAGTGCATGCAGGAGGTGATGGGGGTGAACACCTGGGCAGCACAGCACTCATCTGTGCAAGACATCCCACTGGGATGAGGGGAAGGACAGAAGAGCCTGGCTCTCACTGAACATCTGGCCAGTGACTGTTCAGTTCCGGCAGGTTAACAGCTGGGTGTGCAGTGTGATTGACCATTTACAGGTGTGTTTGTGTACAGCTTTCACCTCTTACCTCTGAGTCCTGAGGCCTTTGCTCTGTCCCCGTGGTCCTCCTGGTCCCGTGAGGCAGCAGCTCCTGTACCAAAGGCTGCACATCCCCCAAAGTACTCAGATGCACTAAACGGTTAAAAAAGGGTAATTTTGTGATGAAAAGAGCTGCAGCTACAGAAACAGGCAATTTTCAGAGTCACCCAGAAGCAAGGAAAGGCCAGAGGGAAAAGAGGTGATACAACAGCTGGGATGAACTCACTGGAGAAAAGTGATGCTGGCTCTGCAGAGGGAAGCAGCAGAGCAGTGCCCATGTCAAGAGCTGGGACAGGGATGGCCAGTGAGGGACTTCTGAAAAATAATGACAGAATAACAGAATGGTTTGAGCCCAGCTTTAAGGTTGCTGCATTCCTGTCACTCTTTAGCAATTCAGCAGTCACACCATGGAAAGCACCTTGAGCTCCACCACCGTGTGAGCTTCCCTTCTCAGATGGAGTCTGTCTTCAGGGCCACAGTCTGAACCACACTTCTGATGAAGGGTCTTCAGCCTTAGGAGCTGTTACAAAGTGAAATTCATTCCCATCATAATTACCATGCCTGTGTTAACAGATGGGCAGCTGAGATTGTGAGAGTGTTATTTGTTCAAGGTCGCACAGGAAATCTACGGCACAGCCCTGGTAGGAACACAAGTCTCCAGAGCCCAAACCTAATGCTTGAAGCACAAAGCTCCCCTCAAACAGCCCAGCTGGCAGCTCACTTGTGGAGTGCAGCAGGTAAGGGCTGACATTCCAAGTCCTTTCAATGGCTCTTATTAGCATAGAGCAGCAAAGACGTGTGCAGTGGAGTATTGGCAGCCAAAGGGATAAGTGATGATTGTAAGGGAAAGTGTTTGTGTTTCTGGCCATCTGTTTGCAAATAATCCAAATTATGACTTTTAGGAGTGCCTGTTCTGCCTTAGCTGTGTTTCTGGGGTAGGGCAGCTCTCCTCCAGCAGTGGGTGGCTGAGAAAAAACACTTCCTTGTGGAAAAAAACAGAGAAACTTTATGTAGTTCTAGTCCATCCTACTGATACAATACCAGACCTTTACATCCACAAGTTTCCTAATAAACAGAGCCATAAAATTTGGATAACAAAAAATATCACAGTGCATTAGGAGAGCAAAGGTGCAGACACACACACACAGATCTGAGCACGTGAAGCTTTTGCTTTCTAAGGTTTAAATCTCTCCTGCTGTAATTACTGCAGAAGAAAAACAGCTTTCATAAGCAGCATCCCTTTCCCTGCATGTGCAAGGTACCTGCTCTGCTTTCCTCTCTCTGACACTCACACAAACAATTTCATTCCCACACCAAAACAAGATGCTTGAGTGTCAAAGAGTGTAACAGGAACGAGCTCTGTCTCCTCATGTGCTCTGGGAAAGCAGCAGGAGCTGCAGGAGAACACAGGGCAGAGCAAGGAGGGAGTGCTGCTCGGGAGATACGAGCCATGAAATCTCTATTTCCAGGCACATGGAACATCTTTCCCCCTCGCAGCAGAAAAAGGCAAGGAGAAGGCAGCTCCTCTCCACCCAGAGGAGCAGCTCAGGGCTGAGGACAGCCTCAGGCCCAGCACCAAAGCTGAGGGAGAAGGGATGTCCTTTGCCACTGGGTTTTGGTGGGAACTTGCTGTGAAACAAAACTCAAAGTGTAACTTTTCCTTCGGCTCTCACAGGCGTCCTCCAAGGAACATTCCCTCCCCAGACTGCAAATATTTCCCTCTGCCACACTGAGATACCCTCTACATATAAAAAGCCTATGGAGTGAGTGGCAAAACAAGTTCTACATCCTGATTTATTGTCTGCTTTGGCTCAGACCAACAGGACGATACATTAAGGGGGGAAAAAACCCCCGTGCTGTCTCTGTATTTATAACCTTGTCATTTAAACACTTGGCAGCCTTTCAGCTGCTCCATATGGTCACTGTATTAAGCTTTACCATAAAAGGAACTCAGCAGCAAAGTCGAAAGAAAGCTGATATTGTATGGCTTAAAAGTCTGGCAGTAAAAATAATAATCAAGGCAAATTCTCAATAAGGGCCATTTGTGGTACCTCAGGAACTTCAAAGGCCTTGTAATGGAACACTGTCATCCTTAAACACTGCTGGCAGGCTGTCTTCAGACAAGAGGGCTTGGAGTCCACACATCAAAGCTGCTGGTAACCTTGTGCCTCACAGAAACAGGAATTTTTTTCCCGGAGGTGACATCAGAAGGAGACAAAATTAGAATTTAGAAATTGGGAAAATTCTATGCCATTGAAAGGGTAGGATAAAATAGCAAAGAAATAAAGTCTTCTGGAAGAAAGTTTGGAAATGGATGGTAATGGATCTTTCAAAATCCTAAGGTGATAATTTATACTTAGAGTATTATAACATGAAGACAAAGTAAATGTAACAAATTCCCATCATAAATGCACTGTTAAGTGTATTTCTGCACACATTTGCAGTTGATATGTCAGCACCTGTCTGAGATGAGAGACCTCCTCCTCCAAACTGCTCTTTTTGGCAGAATTCAGAATAAATACCCTACGAAGATAAATAACAAGAGAAAACCCAAGTACTCAGGCTGAAATTCAATCTCCCATCCCTGAACTTGTATCAGCTTTGCAGGTTTAGAAATTTATAGTTGTTATTAAGGAGTTGAATATTTGTGTTTGTTCTGTGAGATAAAAAAATATTTATCATCAGCTAATTCTAATTATTTTTTTTTTTCATCACGGGTATTTCTTTTGAAATACACCCCAGCTCTGGACGAGAGGCAGCTGAAAGAACTCCCACTGCAGCATCTCCTCCCAGCCCCGTGGCACCTCCCAGGAGCTGGGGCCCTCATCTGTGGAGAAAAATCAGAGTTGACTTCCCTGTGAACCTTCCCACTTTCAGATTGGAATCAAAAATGCCTCACACCACACTTGCTATTTTTAAACTTCATCTCTGACTATTTGCAATGTAAATAATCTTTAGCAAGAAAACTTGCTTATCCTGTGCAATAATCCATTGCTTCCTTTGGAGAAACTGGGCATGGATATGACCCTGACGCTGCACATGTGGAAAATAAATAGAGTTTTTTCCAATATCTTCATTTGGGGATGGAGAGAGAGGTGGCATAATTCAGTTAATGAAATGAAAATCCAAAATAATTGTGAACTCAGTATTTTTTCCTTGAACTCCCCAGAATATTTCCCATTATTTTCTGTTGTTACCCACAGTGCAAGTGAGGAGATGAAATATTGAATTGCCCTGCTGTGCTGGACCAGAGCTATCCAGATCCTGATATTCAGCATTCCCAAATTCTATATATACATGTTCCAGTCATATTTGGACAGTCTCACCAGGAAACAGAGACAATCAACCACCACCCACTGTCAGAGGAGAATTCACATTTTACAGTAATAACAATACAATTCTGAAGATTAATATCTGTAAGAATAAAACTTCTGGCATTTTGTATATAAGAGATCCATATAAGATAAGCAGCTCTCCCATGACTCCAACAAATTCCAGTTGCTTTGCTAAATACTGCCCTGGTCTGTGCTTTGGAATATTAATCTTCTTGTGTGAAATGCCTAATTATCCTTCAGGATAATCTCTGCTACTCTTTCGGATCACTCTGGGGCTTGTTAAGTGGAGTGATCTTTCCTGAGAAACTTCTGAGTTATTAAGTGACTTATATGCACTAAAAGAAATTCCCAGTGGAATTCATCTGGTCTCTATTAATCAAAGAATCCATGATTCTGTTGACATTTGCACATCTTGTTTTCAGCGTGATTATGGGATGCTGTTGAACGACCAAACTGGTTTTGATTAGAAAATCATCACCATCATCTCCTGCTCATGAAATGGGTCTGGAAAAACCAACCTGTGCCATTCCCTGGTAAGAAATCCTCAGGTAAACATCACTCCAAGATTTTATTGTAGGATGGGTTACAGAATCGTGGGATGGGCAGGGTTGGAAGGGACCTCCAAAAACCCTCCTGTCCCAAGCCCAGGCTGTTCAGTGCCTCCCCTCTGAGCACAGCCTGTGAGCAGATATTGGTACCTGCCGCCGTCATTCATCACTTCAAAGGAAACACCTAAAAAATTAAAACAAATCCAATCACTCCAAACTTAAATCATGGGAGCAGCAGAGAAAGCAGAACTGACAGATTGGAAACCTTATTAGTATTTATGCATGATTCATTTGTCTTTGGCACGCCAAAACACTTTGGAGTAAATCGCTGTTTTAAATACTTGTATATTCTGAAATTCAAAGTAACTTGTCAATGAAACATGAAATTTGTCAGTACTCTCATTACCTTTGTGCTCCAAAAATTCATAAATAAATAAATACACCTCCTTGATGTTAAATGTTTATCAGTCTTGCTTTTTTTTTGACAATGATTTGATAGTACATTAGTAATGAAAGGTGGAAAATAATCAGAATCTCAGAAAAAAATGCTTAATTCATGAGTCAAACACGCAAAACAGTTCCAGTAATTAATAGGAATTCAGTGTCTTATCAGATTATCACTGTGAGTCGCTGTCTTTCTCAGCTGGATCCAGGAAATATGTAAAAGACATAGCACACAAAATAATTCATGAGCTTGTACTCTGAAGGCATGAGGATGTGGCTGCACTTTCAAACTTGTGCCATTTTCTGGTGGAATTAATCTGCTTTCCAAAAGTTGCTGCTTTTCAGACCAATGCCCTATTGTTCATTTAAATAAATAAATAATCCTGAGCTGCACAGGGACAAAAGGATGATGCACATCCCTTTGCTTAGCTTGGGTGGGGGCACACTTGTATTCCATTTATAAAACCCCAAAACGCATCCAGCTTCTGCCTCACTTTTATTAGAGGACTTTTTGCTTGTGGGCAATCCCTGGTTGATGCATTTTACAAAACTGAGAAGGAGTTCAGCTCTTGGTGTGACAGAATAAAGCACTGAAAAGTTTTCACTGTGCTCTTAGCACTGAACTTACTGCTATGAAATCAGTTTACAGGGCACAGTTTTGGCCATGTGAGGAACTCTAAATGAGATATGACATTTATTACTGAAGCCAGATGCAAAGCGTGATTTCCTTTCCCAAATATAATCTTAAAATATCAGAGAAATGGTATTTGCATACTGGCATTCATATCTCCCAAACATCAGAAATAAACTTTAAAATAGCCTCACAAATTGAACCAGCCAGGCTGAGAAAACACTCAGAAAAGCACAAAATTTTACTGCGCCTGCTCATGTGGATGTTTGTTTGAGACAGGACAAGCTAATTAAACAAGCTGATTATGACCACCAAGGTGGAATTACTGGCATAAAAGTTAATTTTAATATACTTAGTACTTAAAAACCAGTGCTGTCACAGACCGACGTGCAGATACAGAGGTGACCCGTGCATGGCCCATGTCTGGGCAGTTTCCCTGTTCACATTTGCTTTTTCCATTCACATCACCCCCAGTTTTGTCCCCATGAACCTTGGTTTGTCTTGAAAACACCTTCCAACCAGTAATGCCCAGTACACCTGTGCTGTTATAAACCAGAAACACTGTGAGAGTTTTCTTCCAAAATTGTAATGACCATGTTTGATTCTTAATGGAAATAAACGTTGGAAAATGCATATCTTCATTAAAAGACAATTATCAGCTTATAATTCTGTATACACCCCTTTGCACACAGCAGATCTCTCCATATTGACAGAAGAGCAGATTTTAGATCATTTTCTGCAAAGAGAAGAGAGTGTTAAACGTGCCTGACTTTCCCACTACACGACCTGGACAAAAATAGCTTTCCCCTTGAGTAACGCACTTCCCAGCACGGAATTGCAAAGAGAGGTGATTAAAATGGGGAGAAAATACTTCACCACTGTTTCCTCAGCACAGCTTTGCCTTCTGGAAGAAAAGATCTGGGGTCTCCCTACTGGGTTATGCTACACAAGATTTCTGAACGTCTGCAGACTTTGTACCTAGGAAATCCTAAATTTGAAGCTGTTACAGTTTAATGAATAAGACAAAGCCTGATGAGTGCAGATCATTCTTACACATCAGCTGCAGAAAGGTACATTTTTATTACCATAAATAAAACATAAATGAGTGACAAATTACCCAGAAATCTTTGAAAAAATGTTTGATAAGCTGGTCTAGATATTCTGGTTATTTTTTCCTTCAATACGTGAAGAAAATATTGTACATTGAGATGCCAAAAGCTGAGGACCACACTCTGATTTGGAATCGAATGGCCAAAAGGAAAAATGCTGGGCAGTCCCAGTGCTGTAATTGATACCAGAGGCTGGGCAGAGCAGATGGGGGCAACTGCTGCCTGTGCCCGCTTGGTCAGTACAAAATGGGTAAATCTCTTCTGCTCTCTCCCTTCCTCAGACTGGATTCACAGCAACGGCCCATTGGTATCTGCTCTCACAGGAACCTTATTTCTTGTGAAGATGTTGAAGATAACTTAAATTGCCTCTTACCCACAGGCTCTTAAATGCAATCAATATCTACTAACACCACGAGCTATTAATCAAAGAGGGGTGACATATTCTTATTTGACCTTTATGAGCAAACCCTCTTAGTGATGATACTTTACTGCTTAACACTACCATTTTGTTCCAACATTATTCATCTTTGGAGAGACTACAAGCCCAAAGAAATCAATGGCAAAAAGGACAGAATTTCATCCTTGAGGTACGGATCCAGGGTTATGCAATGCAAGCTTGCAACACCTGCAGGTTTATAAGCAGGGAAGCTGCATTTATGTTTTAACCCAACACATACACTGACATTGAGCAGCTATTTTTGGTTGTTCATTGTTCCCTGGGAGGGTGGGCAGGCCCTGGCCCAGGGTGCCCAGAGCAGCTGTGGCTGCCCCTGCATCCCTGGCAGTGCCCAAGGCCAGGCTGGACACTGGGGCTGGGAGCAGCCTGGGACAGTGGGAGGTGTCCCTGCCATGGCACAGGGTGGCACTGGATGGGCTTTAAGGTCCCACCCGGGCAATTCTGGGACTCCATGAAGTGATAACCTGCTGCTCAGATTTCAGTCCTGCACTTCAAGTTACAAAACCTTTACCCTGCGTGAGCACAGCCCTGTCTGCTGGGGAGCAGCCAAGAGCAGAAGCGTTGCAGCTCTGAAGCCAATACCTTGTAAGACCATGGAAATTAAAGCACAGACTTTAATGGAATAACAACACTGTCCATAAGAGATGGTGAGACATAATGTATTGTTTTATATCAAACTGTTAAATATAATTCAAGATAATATATCTTCAGCAGCAAGAGGGTGTTTACACTTGTTATATCATCACAAACAAAACAATGAGCTCATCAGCCAGTGCTTAGTGGCTTAACACCTTCTATAAATTTTACTTAAGTCATCAAGTAAGGGGAAAAGACCAGCTATTATGGCTTTTATACATTGGGAACAAAACATATCCTTGCAGAGCAGTGTGCCCCAACTGCTCAAAAGCACACTGATTCTGAAATAACTGGGCCCAAAATCTACAAAGTACTTACATGTAGAAATTGTTAGGCAAATGCTAAAGAAATTCTTATACTTCAGTTTTAGAATCAGACACTGCCATTTTTTTTCTTGTGTTTATAAGGGGCACAATGTTTTTGAAGTGTGAAGACTGTGTAAAACATGGTCAAATTCTACTGTTGGCTGTGTACAAATTTTCATTTTCTATGGGTGAAAATAGTGTGGAAAGTAAGTGTCAGGGGAGCCTCTGGGAAATACCCTGCAGTAATAGACATAGGGGTCAGTAAAAAACCATGGAGTCATGGAATGGCTTGGGCTGGAAGGCTCAGAATCACAGAATCACAGAATATTCCAAGATGGATCCACAAGGATCATCAAGTCCAACCCGTAGACTTGATGCAGACACTCCAACAATCCCACCCTGTGCCTGAGAGCTGAACTGAACTGAAAAAAAAGGAGAAAGGGGGGAAAATTAGCTAATTCATGAAAGACCAATACATGCTGTTTGCAATGAACATTGCAATGAACCATGCAAATCCAGAACCACTTTGTCCCCAGTTTTACAGTGGTTCCTACACTCGGCAAACTTGCTGTCCTTTACCTGCTGAGCATGACTGGAACCACTCATTCTGTGCACCCACTTGACTCAAATCTCCCTCACAACTCCCTAGCTCTTTAAGAAATGTTGACCTCATTGGTTTCCTGCTTACAAACAGATAATTCCTCCCACTTCACGTCTTTATTGGGAGAACAAAACACTCCACGAGCAATTAATCCCCCTGTGCTAATGACATCCCCTGCTGCTCGCACGAAGCCTTCGGCAGAGCTGCAGCACCTGGCGGATTTCAGCAGCACGCACACGTCCAGGAACTCTGCACTGCAACAGATGGCAGGGAAAAGGTGAAGCCGAGGAAATTCCAGCCTCCAGCGATTCCTTGGACACCTGCGAGCTGCTGTGGCGGGGGGTGTCTGCCGAATCTGCATCAGATCCAGGTCACTCTGGCTGGGGACACATTTGCAGCACTCCCCCATTCGTTACCTCCCCGAGGACTCGGTGTCAGACTGCACTGAGGGCACACCTCAAACCCTGTCCCTTGGCCACAGCAGTTTATTAAAACACATCAATTAAATCACCCGATGGACGAAGCGATGGGAATTTTACAGCACAGCCTCGTGTCATGCCCTGAGCTCTCTTTATCTCCATATTGAAACTCTCAAGGTGATCGCAGGGAGAAAGATAAGCAACCATATAAACAAATAATTTCGTTTATAGCCACTAATAGATTGCATCCCTAAAGCTGAATTACTGTGCATCTTATTCTGGATTATTCTATGCAATTACGTTGTTGATTACCAGTGTGATAATGCTGAGGTGAGCTTTCAACCTTTCAAAATTAGACCTTTATGCACAAATATGTTTTGGAGAATAGCAAATGATTTAATAGTCCACACATAATAGTAGCAGTAAAAATTGTAGCAGGCCTATAATTGAGCTAATGGAGAAGCTGATGGAAAGACAAGATAACAAAGGAGAAATAATGCTGGAAAAATTGCTTCACTTTGAGTCCAAATGGCAAAAGGAGCTTGAGAAGCCCAGGGTTTCATGTGCAGTTAGTCTCAAAAATGAAAGATTCGAATATAATAAAAAGACATTATGTAACACATGGCTTAAAAGAAATGAAAAAAGACAGGATTATTCCACCTAACTGTCATTCTTTAAAATGACTGCTATCAGGAGGCTTTCACAGTTTTGGAAAACTTGCTCGAGAAGTTGTTCTTCTTCACGGAAGGAAAGTGTCCTAAAGGGTATGACATCCTTCATCTGGTGAGAGCAATTTGAAGAGTTATTGAGCATGTAAAAAACATAAAATAAAGGTGCCTGATTAGAGGTGACAAATTGGATGCTGGATAACAATAATGAAATTTACTGTGGACAATATGCAGCCAAATAAAAGGTATTTTGTATGATTTTCATATCAAAATGTAAAAACTCTCCCTTCCACGGCTTCTTTTAAAATGTCCAATTGTCTTTATGACTTTATCCTTTTTATACAATGAATCAATGTTTTATGGCACTGGGGCCCAGGTCGTTCTCTCTTTTCATAAATAATGCCATTATTCTGAAGAGACATTAAAAAGCAAATACATCACAGATGAGCCTATACAAAGGCTGCTTTGGAATATTGTTTTATTGTCCTCCTGCTGAACAGTCTGCAGTCAGTTTTTGCTACGCCCAGACCTTTCAGAGCTTTGACTTCAATTTTCAAACCAGATAATTGTTGCTTAAAAAATAATCATCAGTGTGCTTGCTTGGAGGGGCAGAGGGCAAGGGAGGGAATGAGGGGCATTTGCCAGGGATGGTGTCAATAGTAATGGTTTGTAGTCAAACCTGTCATCTGCATCCTCAGTGGCATTAACTTCCCTGCAGTAAAAGGAATAAAATGTTGTGCAGTTGTGAAATGATGTGGTGCTTGAGCTCCAGTTTGTGCACCACGTCCTGGGCATACAGATGAGAATCTGCTCTGATCCCAGTGCTGTTGGAGGGCTGCAGCAATGCTCCCCAGGAAACCAGGGGTGCTTCAGCTGTGCCCATGCTGTCACTGTGACTCTGGGACCTCTCTAATTAAAAGTGCCACTTCCCAAACCCTTCCAAGCTGCACATGCTCACTGGACACTGCCAGGCTGAGATGCTCTGCCCTCGCTGGTTTGGACAGGCACCGTAGGCTTCAGTTCCCCAGGGATGTTTCCCCAGTTCCAGGAACAAGTTATTTCTGCACTTATTCCTATGTGTGATGACAGCAAAAAGCGCTTTCAGGTTAATCCTCTTCCAACCTGATATAACAAGAATTAACACACTGTGCAACTTGTTCCACGGCCTTCAGGTCTCATATGGCATAAAAATGTCAGGAAGCACTTCCTCTGCAGCTACACTTATGTAATAACCTTCCTGTGCCACCTGCTCCAGCCTGGGAAATGGGCTGTGGCTCTTTGGGGGCTGCTCTCTGCGCCCCTAAAGGCAGCAGAGACATCACCCTCCATGTGCTGGAAGTGCAGTGTGGGGCTGCCTTCACTGCAGCAGGGCTGGCAATTCCACTGGGGGATGAAATAGCAGTGTGGACACATCACCTGATGTGCCTCAGCTTTAACAGAAGGGATTGCTTTGATAATAGCAGGAAGAAGTAAGAAATGACCCTTGAAACACCACTTTTTGCTGCTGCCCATCACTGTGTGTGATAGGTTTGCCAGAAGCAGCCCTGGTTAAACACTGCAGAAACTATTGGGCTACTTTTAAATGACCCTGAGGATCTAAACAAGCAAAAACACCCTAAAAACTTCCAATGATATATAACAACTCAAATGGCTGACTTCTCTTTAGATGTTTATATAAACAGGCATGTAAAGGGAAAAAAAAAAACAACCAACTTCACTCTCTCCCCACTCCAAATAAATGCATTGTCTGAATTGCAAAAGCAAAGTGCACATTGGGCACAGGTGGATGCTGTGGGACAGCCATGCTCTGTGGCTAACACACAGTGAAGAGTCATTGGATGGACACTCGTTATCACTGAGTGATTCTGAGCCAAAGAATCCAAGATTATAACATTGAATACTTTGTGTGAATTAATTCAAGAAAAGACTTGCACACAAACTTCAGGTGCTGGTGCCTGTTATAACTCTACTGGAGCCTGTACAGGATAGCTTTATTCTGCTGTTCATGCACTAAAAACCTTCCTGCAGTGCTGGGTGCAGTGACATTGCTCAAATCTCACCCCTTTGCAATAAAATGGGAGGAAAATAATGAAGGCAAGTAGACAAAATTATGCAACATATAAAGTAATAAAGCAGGTGTTTTATTCACTCCTCCTCTACTGTGACCCTGCCCTAACAAACTCAGTGACAAATGGCATGAGCAGCACTTCAGTCCATCTTGACCACAGCTGGGAGATGCGGCACCAGGTGTTTGTACCTGCTGCATAAGCACCCGCACGGATCTTGTACACAGTATTTGTTCTCTGCTGCTTCACAGTGAACTGTTCTCAAGCCCACTGGCACCAGTGGCCACAATAAATCCTCTCCCAAATCACTGTCAGCGGCAGAGGCATTGCTGGCACATCCATCCCCCTAATGAAGCAATAAGAAAGTTTGGGTTCCCTATAGGAATCACAGACAGCTTGTTTGGGCTGGTGCTGCACGAGCAATGGAAACACAATATCTGCTAATACAGCAAGGGATTCCCACAGCTCTCGGTGCAGAGGAGATGCTTAGGGGCAGAAGGTTTGTTAAAATCCGGTGTCACAGTTGCTCTCTTCATGAAATCATGTCAAACAGAAGGACCTTGACAAATGAGGGGGCTGTGAATCACCGATGGTGTGATGTACAACATGGGAAAGGGCTGGATTCTGCACCTGGGATGGGGCACCTTGGATGTATGGACAGCCTGGAACAAGAGGGTGGAGAGCTGGCACAGGAAGGGACCTGGGGGTCCTGGTGGATTTCCAGTGGGATGTGAGTCAGCAGAACAGGCTCCCCAAGGAATGGGCACGGCCCCGAGGCTGCCAGAGCTCCTGGACACCGCTCCCAGGGATGCACAGGCTGGGGTTGTTGGGGTGTCTGTGCAGGGACAGGGGCCGGGCTGGATGATCCTGATGGATCCCTTCCTACTCAGGACACTGTATGATTCTACTGCACCAAAATATTGCCTTCTTTCATATTGCCTTCTTTCAGGTATATTCTCTGACAAGATGTTCCTTAGAAATGAAACACTACTCAGACAATTTTGGAAACCACAGCACACAGCTGCCTGGAGCTGCAGTGATCCTGGTGATTGCCCTTATTGACTGCATCGTTCAAACACTTTCAGTGACACAGGGCATCATTTAAAGCAGTGAAGAATTTAGGGATGTCCTTTACTGGTTTACAGGTAATGCTCAAGCATCTGGAAATCTCTGATCCCACACAAATGTTTCCAAGTCCTGCTACCAGTGATGGACAGGAAAGAACAGTAATCCTGCTAATGGCATTTGATTACATATTCAGGTTGTTTGTTAAACCATATTGAGCAAATAAAGCTGGGCAAAAGTCTCTTCAGTCTATAATAGAACTGCATGGGTTTTATGTAAAATTATTATAATAAAATTCTTTAGTTGCATTTTTCCAAATGCATCAACACAATGGATGGTGTTTTGTACATTAGCATCACACAGGTATGAGGTATGAAATACCTTCTTGTCTTTTTTGTTTACTGGTGCTGGATGCAAAAGAACACGAATGCCCCACAGTCTTACTTTGATTTAATATCTTGAAACAAGGGAACTGCCCAATAGCATTCAATAAGTTAAACAGCCATGAGTCACCAAGGGACAGCAGTTGGAGATTTTCTGGTCTAGCACACACAGTTCTATGAAGAAAAACCTCAAACCAACAAAAGAGTTAAAAAGAAATTGAGATTTGGTTTTGTTTTGATTTTTTCCCAGCTAAACTTGGATTTTAGAATCCCAGAATTATTTGGGTTGGAAGGGACATTAAAGCCCATCCAGTGCCACCCCTGCATGGGCAGGGACACCTTCCACTGTCCCAGGCTGCTCCCAGCCCCAGTGTCCAGCCTGGCCTTGGGCACTGCCAGGGATGCAGGGGCAGCCACAGCTGCTCTGGGCACCCTGTGCCATTTACATTGGTTACCTAAATGTGGATCTGACCACAAAAGTCACCTGAAGTTTAGAAAAGATACTTCTGTTTTCCCTGAACTGGAAACCCACACTGCCATGCTGGCATCATGCTGTGAAGCCATTTAGAAACACGATTTCAACAGCTGCAATACACTGAGCTTAAAATTATTGACTCTGTAAACAGCAGAAAACATGCAAAGGGCACCCTGAACACTACAAGCAATAAAGCAGCGACTTCTGCATAATATCATAGAGTCATTAAGTTTGGAAAAGATCTCCAAATCCATCAAGTCCAGCCTTTGACTGATTACCACTGTGCCCACTAAACCGTATCACAGTGCAATCATTGGGAGTAGTAAGAAGGAAGAGCTCATAAATATGTTCATTATTCTAACATGAAAAAAAAAAAAAGAAAATTTCCTTCCAAAACAGAAATTAAAAAATTTAAAACTAATAATATCTTAATTAAACTTATAGTATTGATAATTTAAATTAATAATTGTTCATAATTACTCTGTGGCAAGATAAGCTACAATTTTTGAGCAAAGCAATATGTAGTTAAACAAAGAGAACATTTATTTCATCTGTTACTGCCATAGAGAATAAACTTACAAACTGTACTTCAGCTTCAGTGCTGGTTGTATTTCAAACCCATTTAATTCAGGTACACAACATTGTCTACTTTGGTTTATGTTTTGGGCATCTTCTCCTTCAGAAATAAATATTACATAATCACAGAAATTAAATTGGTTTTTACGGGTAGTATTTGCCCCCGTGGGATGTTGCAGTTTAAGAGTCTGTTTATCATTTCATGTTCACCTGAGTTACTGTTTCTCCATAAAAATAGCTGGGATGACCATGGTACCACGATGATGCAGCCACAATTCCTCATGAACATGTCAGGAGGACAAGTTTCCACTAGAAATGAAAGAGCCTGCAGGGAAATAAAAGGGAACAGAAATGAATTTTGCACTAAGCTGCTCTTGCTGTACCTGGATTTCCCCTTCCTGCTCAGAGGTGACCACACAACTCTGCCATTCTTCAACGTGATGTGTGTTGAAGATGTTTAGAATTGTGACCCAGGATCCCTGCCCAGATGCTGGGCTGTGGTGGAGGTTAATAAAAATCAAAAGCACTGCTCGGAAACAGATGTCTGGAATTTGAAGCACAAATATAGCTGACACTCAGCAGATAAGCCCAACTTTCACCAAGTCTAAGGGATAAGAGACAAACATCCTCCCTTTAGTCTGATTTGGTTTGCTCACTGTATTCAGATAAGATAAAAGCATAAGAGATCAAGGTCCTATCTTCTGAGCGATAAATCAGTGGCTTTTTATTTTCTCCTACAACACTTGGAGCATCTGTGTATCCAGTAGAAGGCAAACCTCATGTAGAAGAGAGATTCTAGGATTTACTACCAATTGCTTGTTTAAAAAAAACTATTTTTTTTTTGGTGGCTGGCAACAATTCTGTATAGAGCTGAGTTTTAATGACTTTTCATTAAAATCCTGCAGCTAATTTAGAACCCACTGGGATATACAGAGACTCCAAAGTTTTGGGGATGGCTCATGGGCAAGAACAGGCTCCAGCCATCAAGACAAAGTCCTGTAACAAGTAGTCACTGCATTTCCAGGGTACAAGAGAAAAATAACCTGAAAAAGGGAATAATTACCAATTAAAATGTTAATTAATAAACTTTGTGCCAATGTTCTTATCAGTCCCCTTCACACAGACCATTTTTGCCACTCGCTAAAGCAAAAAAGTAATTAACAGCAATGATGAGCCATGCAAGGGAACATCTTATTTTATCAATACTAATAAGTTTTCAAGATTATCAACACTGACCTTAAAAATATGTAAAGAGACATTTTGACACCATCCACAGTTCATACTAATGAAATAAGATTTGGGCAATTACCTCACTGGAGGGGCCTAAACAAAGTTTGCTGATGGTGTGCAGCATTACAAGTAAAATGAGTTTCTAAAATACTGACAATGGGAGGGCATTAAACTCAGCTTCAATAAATGAGAGAGGAGGAGCTGATTTCTCTCCTGCTCACTTCCAAGTAGCACCTTCACAGATCTCTTTTAAATTGTCAATGATGGGCATATAATTTGCAAAATTATTGTACAGAAAACCTCATGATGTGAAATTCATAATTTGGGACATTGATAGATATAAAGACGATTAGTTATCCGTCTGTGTGCTAAGGGAATGCTCAGGAATTGTATTTTGACACTTCCAGTGAAGCGCAAAGACTGGAGGACACTGCGGTGAGCAGAGGTGGGATCAGGGGCTGTGTGAGCAGAGTTACTGTGCAGTTTGCCATTATTTATAAAAACTGGGGAAATGAGGACAGCGAATCATCCAAAGCAAGGCGTGGATGTAACACCAGCGCCACTGGTGCCTGCATGGGTTCGTGGTACAGAATCACCACCGTGAGAGAGAACATTTCTCCAACTCCACAGGTCCAGGCAGATCAATAAAAGAGAATATTTTCAGGATTGTCTACACTACAATGACGTTTGATGGAGAGCAAACAGCAGGATTTTTTGGGTGGCCAAAATAATACATATTGATACATTCCATAAGTTACAAGGAAAGTTACATAAGTTACAAGGAAAACAGGGAAGCTCAGAAGTTCAGTCAAGTCTCTTCCAGGGGTGGTGACTCCACCACTGCCCTGGGCAGCCTGTTCCAATGCCTGACAACCTTTCGGGTGAAGAAATGTTTCCTAATATATAATCTAAACCTCCCTGACACAATTTGAGGCCGTTTCCTCTCATCGTGTCAAGGTGGAGTAAGGTGATAAGTATGAAATTAGTATCAAACCTAAAATCTTAATCTGCTTGAGGTCTGACCCCAAACCAGCCAAGGCCGAGTCAGGAGCTGCCTCTGAGGAGGTTTTGCAGCCCAAATGAGGAGTAAATGGCTGGACTTGCTGATCTTACAAGTCTTTTCCAAACTTTAAGATTCTCTGACTCTAAAATTGGGAGCATCCATTCACTGCTCTGCTCTTTTCTGCCTGGGATCATCAACTGAAAAACCTGAAGTGAGGCTTCCAATGAGCATTTTGCCACTTCACTGATGTCATGATCTGGTTCTTATCTGCATTATTTATTTAGGTGCTTCTTGTCTGTCAAGGGCAGATTTCTGACAGTCTCGTATCATCCCCCAAATAACAAAGCAAGGCATCTCCTGGAAACATCAGGATTGCAGGAAGATTTTTATCTCCTATCTCCTTAACTTCCTATAGAAAATGGAAAGGGCAATGTACAGATAAATTCCAGTCCAAAAAGAAGTGAGGACAGCCCCAGAAAAATCTGTGGTCTAACAAGGGGCAGAGGATGCCCAGAGCTGCCCTAACACTGCCCTGCTCCGAGGAGAGCTGCTGCCAGCAGAGCCCTCAGGCAGCCCCAGCAATGTCAGGGCTTGTTTAGCTTGGCTCCTTCTCTGGCCAGCCTGCTGTAATGAGGTACTTTTTGTGGATATCACATTTCCATGCCACTAGCCTTTTTCCTCCCTTCAGGTTTGCTCTCATATGTTCCATGTGATTTAACGAGGCAGCACCTTTTTCTTTTATAAACAAATTAGATGCTAGAAATTAATCACCCGCAGCAGGCCTGCCAGTTGCCAATACTTTGACAAGAAACCCTCAGCTCTTGTGTGATGTGAAATCCAGGAAGGATTTTGAGGATGTGCACTTCTCTCCTCTGTCCTAGTCTGAGTTTTAGTCTTGTTTTATTGCTCTAAAGAAGCCTCATGACATATTTATTGAGAATAAACAGGAGTGTGTGGTTGAGCAACCTCCTGCATGTTTTATTTCCAGAGGTATCTCCATCCCATTTGTTGCCTGGCCAGAGAAATATCTCATAAAGGCAGGGCCCAGGCCAACAGTGGGGGAGAACTGATACATTTTATTGTGTCCCACTCACCCAACGTGTTTGGAGGGCAAATCAATAAAAGACAGCCCTGCAATCCCGCCTATATTTGATTTACAACTCATGAACTATTATCCTGTGAGAATGGAGTACATAACCTTGCTAATCATAGTTGTGCTTTCATAATAAAAATATATGTTTCAAATAACACTGTTCAAATTAATAAAACTAAACATTTACTTTGCATAGCTTGTTATTTAATATAGTGTGCACAAGGAAAATATCCCCTTTAGAGCTCATGTATCATCCCAGGAAATAGCTAAAAAGCACATCATTCCCATACCAACATTGTAGCTAAACTTATAATTTTTAGACCCAGGAATACTCAGTATATATTTCACCCATCCCACATGCATTATATATATGCCCCACAAAGATTTTTTTAAGCTTAATTAATTATACACTTTAATGGAAATTACAAATGGAATGAAATACAAGCCATATATATAGATATATAGATATATATGCAAGATATTACCTTAAATTACATTTCTAATTCAAAGGATGGCCTAAAAATCTATAATAAATCTGACAAGTCATTCTTTCCTTCTATGGATTTTCCACATTAATTTTGAATATTCATATCTTGTTTCAGAAGAAGCTTAATGAGGCATATTACCTAAGTGTGGCTTTTGATGTGACATTTCCCTCAAACTGTGATTCATCAAGCAGGGCACAAATATATTTATTTTTCCTAAAGTATTTTAAGCTCAAGACCCTGAGCTGAGTATTCATCATTAAAATAGTGAAAATCAAATAGAAATGTTATTTATTTTATAAATAAAATAGAAAAAATAATTTTACTTGGATTGTATTTCAGTATTTGTGTTTTGCATAAGGTGAGTGGCAAGAAGAACATTTTATAGAGAATGGGTTAAAATCAAAAATGGAACATCCCAGAGAGCAAAGACCAAACCTGTTTTGGCAAGTGTTGAGTTTAACACAAGTTGTGACAGTCAGGTTTAGCCAGATTCAACCTAAAGGATTGCAGAAATCATGTGTATGCTAGAAATTAACTGCAAATATATAATCCAGAGTTTTCTGGCTTTGCTATTGTTTGTGTTTCCATGTCTGGGTGCAAACTTCCACTGTAAATGAATACTTTAAGTGATAACATGGCTTAGTTTGATTTCCACCTTGAGCCTCACATGAGACAAACCATCCTGGAAACTGAAGTCCGCCTCAAGCTCATAAAAAAATTAATAAACCTTCAACTGATTGTCAAAGTTGGTCCTAGTTTTAAAGTTTCCTATTGTAATCCCTGTCTGACACTAATCTAAATATTTTAATTACTTTCTCTGTTAATAGCAGCTTACAGGCTCAGAGCAGTGGACTATCCACTCCTGTATGCAATGCTATGACTTCCTAAATTAGAAAGCAATCCTCTGATCTGCATGAAATCAAATTTATTTTTTAATGAAATTTTCACCAAAATCCTTCATCAGGGATCTCCTACATAGAATGCTGAAACTTTCTTTTCTCTAGTTTTTCCAGCAAACTCATATTTATCTTTGTCTTGTAGCAAAGCCATGGTCACTGAAGTGCTCATTATCTGACCCGGGTCACCTGAGATGTTGGACATCTCCTTTCTGCCTTATCCAAGTCAAAATTACAGTTCTTTCCCAGAAATCCTCATAAATTTGCACTTTTCTACTTATGTTTTCTGCCTCTTCTAATTTTAAAATCAGGTCTGCCTTCAGCTTCAGCTCCTTTCATTTATTTTGCCTTTGTATAATTTCTTGGTACATGGAGTCAGCTCCGTGAAATTGGTTATTCTATTCCTCTAAGTTTCTCTCCAATACAAGTAATATAAAAACACTGAAATATAGGTGACATTTTATTCTGCTCCTCTCCTTTCATATCTAGACTGAAAATATCAGGATTTATTGGGTGTTGCCACCAGACACATTCTAGGTGCTACTGTAAAACAAAATGATTCATTGATTCAGCAAACACTTACAGCAAAATGACTTTTTATAGCATTTTCAAATCAAAGAATCAGAGAATCACAGAAGATGCTGAGTTGGAAGGGACCCACAGGGATCACTGCCCCAGCCCCTGTCCCTGCCCAGACCCCCCCAAATCCCGCCCTGGGCATCCCTGGCAGCGCTGCCCAAACGCCCCTGGAGCTCTGGCAGCCTCGGGGCCGTGCCCATTCCCTGGGGAGCCTGGGCAGTGCCAGCACCCTCGGGGGGAAGCAGAACCTTTCCCTGAGCTCCACCCTAACCCTCAAGTGCCCTCAGCTCTCTCCATCAGGGTGAACACACACCAGGAAAAACATTGAAAACCACACAAAACACTGGATTTTGCATGTGCACGTGCAGACACAGAGATTTCACACTTGGAACAGCCCAGACGAGTGGATATCCTCAGATGGCAGGCTTCCAAGGAATGCTGCTGTGGGACAGGGATAACAGTCCCTGATTCATGTTTCTCCAGGACAGGAATCAGCCAGCCATTCCGAGCATTTTCATGCATCCCTAGCTCAACAAGATTACTGGGGATGAAGCAGCACCACGAAGCAGATAGAATTTTTTTACCTGTTATAACTGAGCTGGATGATGTTTCTTGGCAGCGATCAGTTTTAATGTAGGAAATCCATGGGCTGTGGAAGCAGAATCTGAAGCAGAGAGCTTAATGACCAGTGCTTCAAAATCCAGCCTCTTGCTCCTTAGCAGTGTTCCGTGCCCAGTCTGGGTTCGTGTTAACCTCCCTTGGGTGAGCTAATAAAAGATGTTCATTATTGTCAGTGCTGCACAGAGTGAGACAGGGCACGTGGCCAGGGGAGAGCACAGAGACAGCGAGGAAAAGGGAGATGCAACTCAAAGGCCACGCTTCCAGAACACAGGAGAAGCTTCTTCTAGCTCAAGTAAATCAATGTACAATCATTTAACCATGCAGCTAAATAGCCACTGATAATTGCTAAACCATTACCCTCCTATCCCGCAGCGTCCAGTCACCTAGAAGAGGTGACCAGTCCTGCACAACAGACTTTGTCAGGCCGCTTCCCTGCTGGCTTTGTCACTCTGCTGTCCCTGCAGTGGCCAGCAGCTGAGTTTCTATTTTTGCTCAGGCTGGGCTGGGTGCAGGGCGAGCCCGCCCGCGGCCACCCCGGAGCACCGGGATCAGCCCTGGGCAGCGGGGCCTGGCTGCTCCCGGCCGGGCACAAACCACTCGGGGTCCACTCCGTCCTGTTTCCAAACTTGACTCCCAGGGAAACAGGCTGCAGCACCACGGGCTCATTTCAAACACAGACAGAGCCCGTTCTGTGCTGCCAGGGCTGTAATAAATGACAGACGCTGTCTGCAAGGCTTTCAGAGGAGACTGAGTGAACGTAGAGTGAAAACAACTCAGCTCCCAAACCTGGTTTACACGTGCAGGAATCTAACATTCCCCAGGCATTAACATGCCTAAGTCAGAGCTCATTCTTTCATAATTCAACTGCACAGTCATACAGCTACTAATAAGTAGTTTATTGCTTCTAAAAAATGGCTATTAACATTGCAGTAATGGATGTTATTAAAGTCATAAATATCCCACTCACAGTGCTCATGTCTCACCAAAGTTTAAGGCTGTTTCAAAGATCAGATGTCTCATTCTTCAGTCTGCTTTTACAGCATAAAGGGATTTTGGTGGAAAGTCCTGCTTCTGCTCCAAGCAGAAAGTTTATTGTTGTTGTAGTTTGATACAGTGATGAAAGAAAAGGGCTCACAGATGCTGACTGCAAAACTGCAACTGAAAGTAAAGAGCTTTCACTCTTTCTCTTTGGGAAGTTGCTTTTGTCCAATTCTGAGAGTTTCTGAAAAGTAAAATTCAAACAGAAGAGTGCACAACTTTTAGATGTGCTCTGAGTGAAATTGTACCTTCCCAAAGTCTGTCATGGTCTTTAGAAAACAGGCAACCCTGAGCATGCCAATATTTATTTCAGTTATGAACACAAGGCACTGCTCTCCTTTCCTGTGGATGGATATACCTGTGGACACTGGAGTACCCAGGATGGATTCAGCCCCTTCTCGAGGGGACTGAAACTCCTGTGGGCTGCCACACAAGCAAACAGGCTTCTGAAAAGCACTCTAAATGCATCACTGGAGGTGGGCACTAATCCCCTGCCAGTGCTGAGAAAGGTGTGAAGGTGTGAGAGGAGAGGGAGCCGTGGCCCCACAGCCTCACTCACGCCCTTAGGGAGAGTAGCAGCTGTACCTGCTGTCAGGGAAGAGCTGTTTTACAGGACTGCGGCATCTCATTCCCAAAAAATCCCATGTGAGTCAGCCCCTTATTGAAAATTAAGTTGGAACAAGTAGGGTTTTAAATTCAGTTTTACTTACAGAATGAGATAGCCTGTCTAGACATCTCAAATCTGAAATGCTGTTGCTGTGCAAAAGCACAACTGCACCTATCCAGAATTTTTTTAAATAAATTAAATTAAATAACTGAGTATTGCCAGCACATGAAGATTGAACCAATTTTAAAAGTATTCAGGACCGAGATGGCTAAATTCCTATTCAGTCATGTCTGGATCTGATTTTAATATCCACACAATAGCAGAAATAGTATAATTTATAGAGCACACCACTAAAGATGGGGAAAATGATGTGTGACAAACAGCCAAAGGCTGATCATTTAATCTGGTGCAAAGTATTGCAGAAACCAAGTACAAGTCACTGAGCCGTGGTGTGTATTTGAGCCACATTAGAACACTGTGGAGTTCATTGTTTCTAATTTTTAAAGTAGATTACAGCTGCCACATCGTTAAGACCTTACAATTATATCTGAACAATAAATTGTATTATTAATAGGATGGTTATGGCCTGTGAGTATTAGATATTGTTGTTTGTGATTTGCACTTAAAGAGGGATTTTAATCAAGTTTACCATTCTCAAAAAGTCTGGTTTGCATTTAAATAAGCATCCTTAAAAATTGATCTGTTTTGCTCAATTATACAATGCCTCATTCTGGAGCCTCGAAGTAATTTATTATCCAGGCTCTGCGAGCAAGGAAGATGTATTGCATTGTACTTAATCTTATCAAGTTTCTGCTGATTTTTGATGACAATGTCTGTTTATCATAATTATTACCAGTTGTCTGGGTTAATAAAACTTGAAAAACTGTGCGGGAATTAAACCAGTATGGAATGTAAAACTTAATATTTGTGTAAGGCTGCCTGATCCCGGCTGTCCTTCACGGGTCCATGAAGCCATCTATGTCAGAGAATCATGGAATGGTTTGGGTTGGGAGAGACCTGAAAAGCTCATCCCATCCCACCCCTGCCATGGGCAGGGACACCTCCCACTGTCCCAGGCTGCTCCCAGCCCCAGTGTCCAGCCTGGCCTTGGGCACTGCCAGGGATCCAGGGGCAGCCACAGCTGCTCTGGGCACCCTGGGCCAGGGCCTGCCCACCCTGCCAGGGAACAATTCCTGCCCAAGATCCCATCCAGCCCTGCCCTCTGGCACTGGGAAGCCATTCCCTGGCTCCTGGCCCTGCAGTCCTTGGCAATTGTCTCTCTCCATCTTTCCTGCAGCTCCTTCAGGCCCTGCAAGGCCTCACTGAGCTCACCCTGAAAGTTTTCCTCTCCAGGCTGAACACTCCCAACTCCCTCAGCCTTTAGAGTCACAATCAGCTTCTGCACTGTTAGAAATGTTTATAACCCCTCGTTGTACTGGTTCCATACCATGCCATCACCTTTAAGAGGTGCTTCCTACAGGAAGTGCATTCAGAAGGAAATTATTTCTAAAACCGACAAACAAAAGACTTTAAAGAGGTAAATCTTGATTTAATGCACCTTTCAGAGGGTGCAATATACAAATGACTTTTTTTTTATTTGGAAAGGATTTAAAGCACTTGCTGTTTCAGATTATACCAAGGGCCTTTTGTGATCTGAAATAACAGCCCATGTTTGCCACATTCTTTGACACAGAACTGTATTGATTTGCCCTAGAATTAAATCTGTAGGCAGGGAGCAAGTTCTCAGTCCAAGGCCAGGTCAATGGTACTCCAAAGGAACAAGAATGCCCACAAAGCTGCTGCACAGTAATGAAAGGTGGACAAAATACACGTCAAATATTCCAGCAGAAGCAATAAAGGCACATGAAATTCCCAATTAAAAGTGGGAACGACAAGGTTGAGAGAAGGTTGGAAAAATTACGCAATCAGCAGTGCATGTTTTCACTTGGAATCCTGATCCTGTTCCTGACCTACCTAAAGTCCTGCTGCTGCCATTAGTAAGGCTGGAAAGGTCAGGATTCCCTCGTGTTCTCTCCGGTTCTGATTATTTTGGGGCCATTCTCACCTCATCCCTCAGCTGTGCATCTCTCAGTGAGAGCGCCAGCCACCCTTGGAGATATGGAATGATCCCAAACTTCCCGGGTAGGGCCTGGAGCTCTCCACAGCAGCCACAGCGGAGATGCAACCCGGTATCTGTGCTGCAGGAACAACTTCGGAGTTAAAGAAGTGACAAAAGCAACCTTAAGTAAGTTCATAGTACAGCCAATAAACCACATAATGACAAGAGTTAGTGGTGTTCTATTTCACAGTTCAATCTAATGGAAGCTTTTGTTGCTCAAAGGGGGACTTTATTGATGTTTACAGATAGACTTTATGGCTTATTTGTCACCAGGAGAGTCTCGATGTGTCTGTCTCAGTTCCTGCTCAGCAATGCCTGGACCATGCACAGCCTATTTCCATACCAAGGAGGAGAAAAAACAGAGTCTTAAATTCCTGGATCAAAGCAACTTTAACTTGTTAAGATAATTGTCTTGCAATGATTGATCTAGTCATGTCAAGATAATGAGGTTTTTATGGTCCTGAGGAGGATTTAATCTAATTTTTGGAGGGATTCTGATCTCACTGTTGCTGCTTTATCACTTTTAATCTCAATACTTTTATTTGAATTTGCTCTGCAAAATTCAATATACTTTTAGTTGACAGCTGAATACATAGAATGGTCTTTTCACACTAAGTTTTCCTGTATTGCAACTGTGTTTTAAATCTTGTTATCATTACTCTGAACGAATGCAGTTATAGAGTTGTTTTTCTACTTTAGACAGAGAATACCCAGTCTAATTCCTCCAACACAATAAAAGTACCTCTTAAAGAAAAAGTAGTGGCCCAATATTGAACAGAAAGTGGCTGCTAATGGTGTCTTTAATTATCATTTGCGAGAAAAGATATCTAAGGCTTGTGTTATTCTTCAATAGAATCTCCTTATATGTGTTCCGTTTGCTAACAATATGAGGAAAAATAAAGTTTGTATTAAAAAAGATAAATGGGTAAGCATTGTCTTTCTCAACTCTCAGGTTTGATAAGCATTTTTTTTTTTTTTTTTTTTTTTTTTTTTTTTTTTTTTTTAAATCCCTAAGGCAAGATGGAAAATTACCACAAATCTGGTTAAGGGATGATTCATAAAATTTATCAGTGAAAACCAGTTTGGGGCGAAGTCCTCCCTGCTCTGCCCACAGCAACTTGTATCTTCTCCCCCACAAAGAGGGAAAAGAACTCAGTCCGCTCTTCTGGGATTGTGCTACTTGTTGTATTTTCTTTTATTTTCTTTTTGGCTCTATCCTCTTTGATTATTTTTAGTTCTTAATCTTATTACTTCACACTTCTGTACAACTGAGCTGAATAAGCTACTTATCCAGCCTCTAAGCTGAATCTATCCAGATCGTTTTGAATTTATTTGCTCTGTTCCTCTGTATTTACTCTATCGTCCTTTCCCATTTCTGTGTCATTGGCAAATTTGGGTCAGTAATTTATAAAGTAAACAAAAACGGCCCTAATGCTGCATTTACTGACATTACCTTTAACTCCTTCCTGAGCTGTTTTTTAATTTGTAATATTTGTTCCTTCAACCCAAAATAATTCCTTGGGAATTCGTGTGCCTTTCTGTAAGGGAATGCTTCCCTTATTTGTAGATCAAACCCTTCTAAAATCTACTTTAAAATAAGCATCACATTTCTCTCTTTTCCATCAGCCAAATGTGCATTGCCACATTCTTCAGAAGAAAGGCAAGAGCCAGAAGTCTGTCAGCATTATAGCCAGCTCCATCATGGGATCCTTTTGGTCTGGGCAAATCATTTCACCTCCCTTGCCACTCTCCAGGGAAGGAACTCACAGTTCTGGGGATTATTTTTCCCTGAGCACTCGCAGGCTCTGCAGAAGTGGCTAGTGTACCACACAGGATCACAGTCTCTGCAGTCTCCAGCCTTGGAACGCGTTTGTTCACATTGTTCTGCCTCCTGATGGCTCCACACAATCTCATTTTTCCATCATCAGTGTCCCCTGGCCTGCTCCTTCTTAAATAAAACATTCTGCCCCAGGTGGTAGGTAGGGAGCAGTGGAAAGGTGCTGTCACTTGACTGGCTGTGACACATTTCAGAACACGCTTTGGGAAACTCTCTGGTACTTCCAAATATCCAAACCATATTATGTAAATGTATTTACAGCTTAACTCTCAAAATACATCAAAATACTTGCCCTAAACTAACATTAATTTTGCTTTCAGTTCAGAATGTATGTTTTTCTATACAATGTTCTGAGTTCAGCCTTCTAATGTCAAAGCTAGCACTGAATACAGGAAGTTTTTCTGTGAGAGTAAATGCCCATAGAAGTTCCAGGGTTGCAGACTGCAAAGAGAATTTTGAAGCATTATTTCTTCCATGCAGTGCCGAGAGTATGGAGAGTCCCAAGCACCAGTTAGCATCACTTTTTCTTCTTTTTTTTGGGTCAGATTCCTTGTAAGAGAATCTTGTGCAGCTCATAATGTGAAACATCCAGGCTGTCCAGGCTGTTTTTGGGAGTGAATCATGTATGGGCCACACAGCTTTTTGGCACAGAAACTTCCAATCAGTCAGTACTTACTGGCTTATTTATGAGCTTTCCTGGGTGCCTGCATGTCAGATAAGCAAGACAGGAGGAGTTATCTAACGAGGATTATTTTTGCTACCAAAGTTTGTTCTCAAAGGAAGATGAGTGGCCCCCAATTTGTTATTCCTGGAGGGTAACAGGGTGATGACACCTGGCTGGGACACAGCCAGCCCCGCTGTGCCATGGAATCCCAGAAGGGTTTTGGTGGAGAGGGACCTTAAAGCTCATCCCATCCCACCCTGTGCCATGGCAGGGACACCTCCCACTGTCCCAGGCTGCTCCCAGCCCCAGTGTCCAGCCTGGCCTAGGGCACTGCCAGGGATCCAGGGGCAGCCACAGCTGCTCTGGGCACCCTGGGCCAGGGCCTGCCCACCCTGCCAGGGAACAATTCCTGCCCAAGATCCCATCCAGCCCTGCCCTCTGGCACTGGGAAGCCATTCCCTGGCTCCTGTCCCTGCAGTTCCTGAGGAATTGTCCCTCTCTGGTTTCCCTGCAGCCCCTGGAAGGAGCTGTGAGCTCTCCACACAACCTTCTCCTCTCCAGGCTGAGCAGCCCCAGCTCTCCCAGCCTGGCTCACAGGGCAGGGGCTCCAGCCCCCCCAGCACCTCTGAGGCCTTGTCTGGATTTGCTCCAACAGTTCCATGTCCTTCCAGTGTCCCTCAGCATCACTGACACGAGGATGTTGTCCACACCAGTGCCTGAGAAATCATCACCCTTTCCTGCATGGACTGATAGCTGGAATGCCCCCAAATTCCNATCCAAACCATATTATGTAAATGTATTTACAGCTTAACTCTCAAAATACATCAAAATACTTGCCCTAAACTAACATTAATTTTGCTTTCAGTTCAGAATGTATGTTTTTCTATACAATGTTCTGAGTTCAGCCTTCTAATGTGAAAGCTAGCACTGAATACAGGAAGTTTTTCTGTGAGAGTAAATGCCCATAGAAGTTCCAGGGTTGCAGACTGCGAAGAGAATTTTGAAGCATTATTTCTTCCATGCAGTGCCGAGAGTATGGAGAGTCCCAAGCACCAGTTAGCATCACTTTTTCTTCTTTTTTTTGGGTCAGATTCCTTGTAAGAGAATCTTGTGCAGCTCATAATGTGAAACATCCAGGCTGTCCAGGCTGTTTTTGGGAGTGAATCATGTATGGGCCACACAGCTTTTTGGCACAGAAACTTCCAATCAGTCAGTACTTACTGGCTTATTTATGAGCTTTCCTGGGTGCCTGCATGTCAGATAAGCAAGACAGGAGGAGTTATCTAACGAGGATTATTTTTGCTACCAAAGTTTGTTCTCAAAGGAAGATGAGTGGCCCCCAATTTGTTATTCCTGGAGGGTAACAGGGTGATGACACCTGGCTGGGACACAGCCAGCCCCGCTGTGCCATGGAATCCCAGAAGGGTTTTGGTGGAGAGGGACCTTAAAGCTCATCCCATCCCACCCTGTGCCATGGCAGGGACACCTCCCACTGTCCCAGGCTGCTCCCAGCCCCAGTGTCCAGCCTGGCCTTGGGCACTGCCAGGGATCCAGGGGCAGCCACAGCTGCTCTGGGCACCCTGGGCCAGGGCCTGCCCACCCTGCCAGGGAACAATTCCTGCCCAAGATCCCATCCAGCCCTGCCCTCTGGCACTGGGAAGCCATTCCCTGGCTCCTGTCCCTGCAGTTCCTGAGGAATTGTCCCTCTCTGGTTTCCCTGCAGCCCCTGGAAGGAGCTGTGAGCTCTCCACACAACCTTCTCCTCTCCAGGCTGAGCAGCCCCAGCTCTCCCAGCCTGGCTCACAGGGCAGGGGCTCCAGCCCCCCCAGCACCTCTGAGGCCTTGTCTGGATTTGCTCCAACAGTTCCATGTCCTTCCAGTGTCCCTCAGCATCACTGACACGAGGATGTTGTCCACACCAGTGCCTGAGAAATCATCACCCTTTCCTGCATGGACTGATAGCTGGAATGCCCCCAAATTCCTGTGCAGGAGCAAGGGAGTGGCTGCTCCCTTTAACTCCTACCATGTAGGCCCTCAGTAGGCCCATTACTTGCAAATAACTGCATATATCCCACTCTGTATCACAATTTAAAAAAGGCTAATTGAAAGCTATGCCACACAAACTCATGCTGGGTGGCCTTATTCAGGGTACAGGATTAAACCAAGAAATAAATCAGGGCTGCAAACACGAGCAGTGAGAAAGTGCAGGCAACTCCAGTCAGCTAATTCACTGTAGCAGCTTGGCAGCACTCCCCATTTACTGTATTTACGTGTGTCTAATCCCCGGGTTATCAGCAAAATGCGATTCAGCAGCAGCACAGGCTGCACATTCATGGAGGTATTAGCAAGAGCCTGCTGCCTTGTTCCAACTTTTTTTAATTATAGCAGAACTCTCCTTCTGCCTTTCCTTGTGTGAAGGTCACCCAGGTACGTATTTGGGATTGCTGGGACCTTTGGTGGTGGGAGCTCTCGGGGGTGTGGAAGGCACGTGTGGAAATGCAATAATCCCAGCATACCTGGGTGCTCCAGGTCAGAATGCTTTCAGCAGGATGCAGGATTAGCTGGGTATGCGCTGAGGGGGTTTTATTTGAATGTGTTGGGAGATACGGTGCAAAACACAAGCACTGATGAAGATTAAACGGAATGGAGCTGAGCCTGTGCAGCAGCTCTGGAGATACCAAATCTTCTCGTTGCTGGTTTATACCACCAGGGCAGTGATTCCCCTCCGCTGGAGACTCCAAACTGCTCCGTGCAGATCAGCTGAAGGGCTCACCGTCCTTCCCTGACCTGCTGCACACCCATATTCCTTTCCTTTCCCAGACAAACCATCTCTCACACCTCTTCAAGGGCCCAGTGTCTCCCCTGTACATTTTCAGCGGCAGAGCAGATGCTGGACATGGAAGTTTTGTCACACAAGTGCTGGGGGGCTGCTGGATGCAGTTTATCTTAAAGTCAAAGGCTGCTGGCACATAAGGAAGTGAGAGAGGGACTTCTGATACCTAAAACGCAGAGAACCCTTTGTCACAACAAACCTGGAGAACACTTTTGGTGAAAGCATTCCCCCCACCTTGGTTCCTCCTCCAGCCTGCGCCCTCCTGGGAGCTGTCATGGACAGGGACAGCCCAGGGCCCACCCCAGCAGCCCCTCGAGGCCCCACAGCCATCCCCAGCCTCCCCACCCTGCCCGTGGGATGTCCCAGCAGCACCCAAAAGATGCTTCATGGCCCCTGCTCCCGCTCCCTGCAGGCTCTGATGGGCTGGGAATGTGTCAGCCTTGGGAGCTTGGCTCCTGGGCACAGCACATCCTTCTGAAACTGGGGGATGGCACAGAGGAAAAGGGAGGAAAACCAGCACTCCTGGGGAGCTGTAGGTGTTCCTTGTTGTTCCACGTTCACTAAAATGGGCTTGCCTTGATGGGATCTCTGCAGCTTGATTACTCCCCTGCCAATTTTATTGTGAGTTTTCTTCATTAATAAAAAGTTGCAATGTTAGAAGCTCAAAGAAAAGCCAGGGAAATGAACCCTCTCTTTGAGAAATAGTGTTGTAATTTCTCATATTTTTAAAGGTATTTTTAACATGAAAAAATAATTTTTCATTATTTTTTTCTGAAATATTTTTACAGATTTTTTTTCCAAAATAAATTTAAAATATTTCCTTTACCAATACCCTTAACAATTATAGTCAAAAGGAAGACTGACTGTATTTTGAAGTTGAATTGCAAACAGTTTCTGAAAGGGTAGCAGAAATGTTTCCCTGAGGAAGGCAGTAGCTCTGTAGGATAATGGAGCCATCAAAAGGGACCTACAGGGACCAGCAAACCCCCTCTCACTGAGAAACAAGCTACTTCCAGATATCCCTCTTGGTTCCAGTTATTTTTTATGCAGACTTTTCTTTTTCCAAAGCCTTCTGGGGCCTGCACAGTTCCAGCTGAGAATGTGAAATTTCTTCATACCAGAAAGGAGGATTAATGCTAAGGAAACACAGAGGAGAACACAATAGAAGTGCAGAGGTAGAAAATACCACAAAACAGAGCTGTCTTATTTTGAAAACTCATTGGGTGCTCTGCTCAGATCTCTCATAGGATGAAAACAGGTCTTGCAGTTCAGAGTTCAGCTCTCCCAGTCCGAGCAGTGGCACCGTGTGTTGTCCAATCTAAAATCAGGTGATATCCAACCTAAAATGAGGTGATGTCCAACCTAAAATCAGGTGACATCCAACCTAAAATCAGGTGACGCCCAACCTAAAATGAGGTGATGTCCAACCTAAAATCAGGTGACATCCAACCTAAAATCAGGTGACGCCCAACCTAAAATCAGGTGATATCCAACCTAAAATCAGGTGATATCCAATCTAAAATCAGGCGACATCCAACCTAAAATGATGTGATGTCCAACCTAAAATCAGGTGCACCCAGAGGCTGAGCAGCAGGAGCTGTGCCCCAGGGTGATGCCCAGGAAGAGGGGATGTCCAGAAGACTCTGTGATTGCCACAATTAACACAAGCCCCTGTTAGGATGTGATTGTTAGAAGATGCCTCTGCCCAAAGTAAGGTGCAAAAGAGACCACATGGCAAAGTCAACAGCACAGGGTTTATTTAACAGTACCTTTAAGGCAGAGAAGGGGAGGGGAGAGAGAGTTTTGAGCCACATAACTGCATTCTTTAAGCCCTCACAGCCCCAGTTTAGCAGCCCCACAGTCAGAACAGGACAGGAAGGGGAGGAACCTCTGGCTGCAGCCCCAAGGAATTCACCAGTCCCTATAGACAACACCGAGCCGAAGTTCTCCAAACTTTCAAGCCTCACAGACTGAAACCAAAGGGATCAGCATGGCTGTAAGAGCTTTTTGCTCTTGAGAACATCTGACCAAGGGCCCCTGATCCAGCACAGAGGACTCGGCCTTTTCCAGAGACTTTGGCCATGCTCAGTCTTCAGCCTGCCTGTGGCCAGAGCACTGTGTCCCGTGACAGCACAGAAGGAAGTGACCACTCACTTTAATTGTTTATATTTAACACAGCATGAATTTCTGCAAAGAATTAATATGCTGGCCAGCCCCCAAAAAAAGGATTTTACAAAGAAAGCTCCAGGACTCTTATTAATTGGATGATGAACAGCTTCCAATATTAGGGGACAAGTAGTAGCTCTGAACCTGCTACACCACTGGAACAGCCCCAGAGATGAGAGGCAGGCGTCCTGCCCTTCCGAAAGCAGGAATATTTTGTCACACTGTCATCAGATACAATTTCTGATGTAGAGTTAAATAACCTTTACTTTCATCCCTCCAGTGTAAAAGATGAAAATCTTTTAAAAGCCAGAGTCCCAAAGAAATGTAAATACAGTGTATTCACTACTGACATTTCAAAAGATTTTGCCCCACCAGTGGAGACAGCTATTCTCTATTATCAGGTTTCCTGTCACTCATGTTGATTAAAGTTGATAAATACTGCAAGCCACTTGGGGTAGGCTAAAGAACACAAAAGAAAAATGCAACTTATTTGAAAAGGACCATATTCCTTGGGAAATGGAGAGCAGACCATATTTGCCTGGATTTCTCAACTTCAAGAAGAGCAAATTCCCCTATTTAAATGTATTTGTTTCCCCATATTCCTGTAAGTGATGCACACTTAGAAACAGTAATTATGGAATGGTGCTCTGCAAGGACAGAGCAGTGTGAGATTGAAAAGGCAGCACAGTTTCTCTGCATCCACACACTATTTTGTTTATCAAACCTGGGCAATAAATGACAAGTCACTAGATCAGCTGGTGAAATTTGGGGTGCAGCAACAGCTGCATCCCAAAGGAACATGAATCCTTCAGGAACTTTGGGATGATTTTTGGCAGACTAAGATGCCACTCCAAAAAGCAAATTGTTTTCAAAGCATGTCTTATATTCTCTCTGAATATTGATATGCACAAGACAGAAGATCAGTTTGATATAATTCATAGGGTAAAATCAACTATAAAGATTCTTCTGATTGCTGTTGCATATGCATTATTTTTAACCTTCTCAAAATCTTCAGCAGAAGTGGGTATTAATTTCAGAATTAGTATTAGAAAACCATTGATTCCTGTTTGCCATCAAGGCAAGGGAAAGGAGCAATGCTCCCACAAAATCAGCTATGGAGAGGAAAAGCAAACTGTTTTTCCTTTTAGCATGAACAGTCAAAAAATGTTGTGGAAAATATTGGAAAAATTAAAAGAAAAGGAATCCAGGAACATTCTGTCAATGATGAGCTTCCATCAGACATCGATGGAGATAAACTGAGTGGAGCAGAGCAATGTCCAGGAGCAAGAAATTCAAATCACAAAATATTTTCTAGGAAACCTTCCTTTCTTATCTGTCAGATTTTCCAGAAGAATACTTTTCTAACTTGGCTGAATATTGCAATTACAGGAGTAGAAAGGACAAGCTGGTAGAATCCAAGTTGGATTTCTTGAGGGGGGGAAAAACCCCAAGCTTGAAAGTTACTCAAATTTACTGTATAAAAGAAGAAATGAAACTCCTGGTAATTAAATTAAATTTTCTAGTTAAGAAAAAATCTTATGTTTGTAATAAATGATTAATTAAATTCAGTCTGTGACTATAAAAGTATTCGATGACCCACACATTTTTGGCTAATAACATGAAATCTACTGCCAGCAGAATATATTGATTTAAACTTGTGGGGTTTTTAAAAAGGCCTGCAGAGCCTTAAAACTCAAAAAATAATGTGGCTTTGGAAATTCTGAGCTAAGCCCAGTTTGCATTGGTATTTTAAGAACATCATGCATGCATTTACCTCTCTGAGCTTATTGTTTAGCTATATATTTCCTACAGCAGCTGGAGTGCTTGGAAATGTAATGCCATAAAACTTCATGAAATTTCTGACAAACCATAAAAGAAAGAAACCAGTCCCACTCCTGAATTCCTTTGGCACAAAGCTGAGGGGTTTTTATAATGAAATTCTTTTTAAAGCGCACAGGGTTCCAAAAGGAACGTGCCTATTTAAGAATCTTTCAGTCTACCACTGCAGAAACCTAGCTGAGAAAACTTGGGTACCTTTTACAGCAATTTTAATTCAGCTACCCTGGGTCTACTTACCTGTTTGGATGCTTATCCATCATAAAAATCACAGTGCACAGAATCAGATTACAAATCCTAACGAGGATTCTACATATGTGGCTAACTGTGCCTTTATAATTAATTTAGTCAGAAAATCGTTCAGTGTTAACAGAGGGAGAGACTCTTTTAGAAATGCTGGCATTTTCCTTTAGGCTTTAATGAGTTTTCAACAAAGAAACACAATATGATCACAGAATCCCAGATTCATTAAGATTGGAAAAGGCTTCCAAAACCATGGAGTCCAAGCTGTGCCCATCCCCACCTTGTCCCCAGCCCAGAGCTCTGAGTGCCACCTCCAGCCCTTCCTGGCACACCTCCAGGGATGGGCACTCCAAACCTCCCTGGGCAGCCCCTGCCAAGGCCTGAGCACCCTTTCCATGGGGAAATTCCTGCTGCTGTCCACCCTGAGCCTCCCCTGGCCCAGCCTGAGGCCGTTCCCTCTGCTCCTGTCCCTGTTCCCTGGGAGCAGAGCCCGACCCCCCCGGCTGCCCCCTCCTGTCAGGGACTTGTGCAGAGCCACCAGGGCCCCCCTGAGCCTCCTTTTCTCCAGGCTGAGCCCCTTTCCCAGCTCCCTCAGCCCCTCCTGGGGCTCCAGCCCCTTCCCCAGCTCCATTCCCTGCCCTGGACACGCTCCAGCCCCTCCAGGGCTCTCTGGCCATTAGGGGCCGAGGACTGGACACAGCCCTCGAGATGTGGCCTCACCAGTGTCCTGGTCCTGCTGGTCACAGCATTTTTGACACAGGCCAGGTGCCATTGCCCTTCTTGTTCACCTGGGCAATGATGCAGCAACAATGCAGCAAATGATGCAGCAGTGCAAAAATATTCAAGATCGTATTTCACACAGAATTCTTTACTCTCTTTTCAAAGTAATTAGATTTTTAACACACTAGGCTATAGCTTGTAGGGCTTTTCATATCATAATTGTGGTCATGGGCTGCAGTGAGAAACACCTGATGACTGTCATAGGCTGAAAACACTGATGGGCCTCTTGCAGGTTTTTAATGAGGCAAAGGGGATGACCTCATTACTCCTTAAATCAGGAGAAGCCATGGCAGAAAAAGAAATTACTGCAAGCTATTTGAGCGTAGGTTATGGCATATTTTTAATATAAACTAATGGGAACTCTACTAGAAATTGTAGCAAGATGCAATTTGCTCGGGATTTCCTTTATGCGAGCTTGTTTCTAGCAGAAACTGGTGTCTTACACAGTGAGTTTATCTGGCAAATTCTCTGTACATAAAAACACAAAGGATATTTTTCTAAATTATCAGACAGAAAAAAGAATGCAAAAAATTCCAGGGCTGCAGGCCAGTGGTCTGCCAAAAGAGCTTGAACCATTCAGATCATAGAAGCAACACGAAGAGCACCTTGAGTGCTCAGAAGCAATTACGACCCTGATAACTGCAGATGAAATGAAGCAAAATGTGAAAAATTTATCTTCATGCACACTTTTCTACATAACAGAACGGCCTCCATTTATCTTACTTCTTTCTCTGTTAGACTGATTAGTTAACTGGCTTCAGAAGCAAAATATGAATGAGCTGACAAATTGTTCCCTTTGACTTTTGCACAGTCCAAATGTAAATACCAGATTTAACATTTAATCATTTAAAACAGCAGATCTGGCTCCAAGTTAAGATGTGAATATATTACCCAAGAGTGCTGTCAGTACATAGAGAGGAGTTTTAATTTTTACCTGTGCTTTAAAGGCAATACAAGCATAAATAGGAATCAGCACCTTAATTTTATCCTACCTGTGACCCTATTGAATTCAGACACAGGAAAAACACACAAACCCATTTATTGATTAATTCATTGGAAAACAGGGCTTTCAAGGATGAAAAAGGAAATTCCTTCAGTGCAGGGCATAGTAGATGTAAAAACACAAGCCCTACTCCCCTTTACCCCCAGTTAAAGGTAATCACTCATCTGGATTGTTAAAATACTTGGCCAGTGATCATCTGCCTGTATTTTTATGAACAATCTCTTTGAGGACTCCCTGTGTACATCTCTTAATCACATCTTTAGAGGCAGGAATTCAAATAAATCCTGATTATGTCAACAGAAAAATAAACATCTTTGTCTCTGAACGATACCAGGCAAGCAGTGGCTGCATCACTGAATATAGGAATCATTATAATGAAATGATCAGAGTTTGCCCAAGATGGGTTACGGGGACACATAAAAGTCACGACTGTTTTAAATTTTTTGTGTTTAATTTTGAGACATCTTAAAAGACCTAGCCAGGTTTTCAGCCCTTAGAACAGATTTTTCACAGATAGTCCCAAGGGCAAGCACAAAGTTGTTCAAAATCTTTTCTGGCCAGTGAAGATTTTGCCTTCTCTTTTAAGTTATGATATATTGTTGTATAAACTGTTACATTTAACTTTCTGCTTGTGTTTCAGGCAGAGAATAATGTATAACATTAGACATCTAAACATTATTATTCAGCTGTTGATGAACATTTTCCACCTTCTCACTGACAGTTGAACACCAAAGATGATCACCTCCCTCCACGTGCACCTTCAGCAGGTGTCAATCCTTAGGTTTGGCACTGTCCATGATTCCAGAAGTCTCTCTAATGCCCACAAACTCCATTTGGCTGAATGTCATGGCAGATTTTATTGACATGCACTCTGTGTGTCCCGCTGCTTGGTGATATCATCCTTTATTTATCACCCTGAACATCTGTGCTCCTGAAGAGTTAAATGTTCTCAAACTCTATTCCTGGCTCGCTAAGAATCTTTCAAAAGAGGAATTTAAAAAAAGGTTGCAACCCTATTCCTCCAATCCCTCATGCATTGTCAAAAGAGCTATTAAGAATCTGTTATAGAAATCTACAGGCTCTCCTGGAATGCTCTGGAGCTATGCCGTGAATTTAACTTACAAAGGAGACGTTCCGGTCTGATTGCTCCAGCCTGTGGTTTTCTGTATCATAAACTGAAAATTCTGTTTCTGTTTTAGACATTTTAATCTCAGCTCCCCGTGAGCACTGGAAACTGGGCTGACCAGACAGATATTTTCCAGGCCTATGTTCATTTCCTTCCACTGTATCTTGCTTGTCCAACTGCTTCTCTTCTTGATCTCTTGCTATTTTTGTTCGCTGAAATTCTTTTCCCTGACATTTTTAGTTTCTATCATCTGATATTAAAAAAACCCAAACCACAACAGTCAAACCTGTCTTGTGCCCCCTTGTACAGTCTGACTTTTAATATTTGTGTGCGGAGCTCTGACTCCCAAAGCTGTTCAGAGGGAAACTCTTCCAGAGGCATCGAGGTCCAGTGGCCGCGCCGCCAGCCTGGGGAGAGGGAGGCTGGAGCTCCCTTCCAGCTGACCTTCCCTGCAAGAGACTGCTATAAAAGGATTTTGTGCCCTTCTGACTCTGCATGCCTGGCTCCAGGATCTTTTTTTAGAAATCTTAGGGACCTGCATGGTTTAGAGATTTTTTTTTTCTTTCCTCTCAGAGTTTGTCCATCGTTAACACAGAGAGCCCATGACCTCACAGGAGTGTTACTGGGCTGAAGCACTGAAGGCATAAACAGAGAGATGCTTTTGTTCTGGAAACAAGCAGATCCTGTAGCACCTTCCCAGAATCCATCTAATTCAGAACATATTTTTTCACAAATGATGTCTATTGAAAAAAACTGTACAACATTACCTCCGGAAGGAGACACAAGGAAAGCTGTTTCAATAAATACACACACACAAACACACACATGTTCAAGATTCTTTTTTTCCTCTTCCCCAAGCTTTTTTTCCTTTTTCTCTCTATTTTAATTAGGGCTTCCTTTTGTGCGGATCAACTCTTTATTCTGGAGCTGACAACGCAAGCCAAGACAATTGATTTGGCAGCACAGAGATTCCCGCGGAGCTGTGGATTCCTCCTCCCGCCCTGCCAGTCCAGAGGGCAGCGGGGTCTGTCCCTGCCCAGGGGGCTGTGAACTGGAGATCTGCTGTGGCACCCGCAGCCTGCCACGAGGAGAGGCCAAACCACACTCGCACATGGGGCGTGCAAAACCCGACCGCATTCCGCCGTCCTTTTCCCTTCCCATTTCCCAGGATCTCGGAGCGAGTCTGGGCTGTGCCAGCAGCAATGCTGATTCAGGCTGACACCCCAAACTGAACACACAGAAGGTTCCTGGGGCCTGTGTTTCCCTCATCACATGTGGGCACTTGCATCGGCGCTCTCAGACTTCCCCGAGAGCTGAACGAACTCAGCTCTCTCAAAACCAGATCGCTCTGACAGCCAGGGGCTGGTTCTCTACATGAAAATGCACTGTATTTCCTCATATTTGTATTTTATACGTCCAGATTTATGTCTGGAAAGCAATTTATAGTGCAGACAACTTCTGAATTACTTCTACTCATCAGCGGTTCAGTAAATAGGGTTGTTGGTTATAAAATCAGGGTTCTCTTTATCAGACTTTTCCAATGACAAACCCTAATTCAGTCAAGAACTGGATTAAGGTCACACTCAAAAGCCTTGATCACTGAATTATCCTACCCCTAAACTGAAAATGGTGAATGAAATGAAAATGACCACCAAAACAATAGTATAAGTTTTAGAGACCATTGTAGAAAAAAATTGGTCAAAGTAAAAATTTGTCACTTTGCAGGAAGTTTTGATTTTTCTTTCTTTAAAAAGAATTCCTCCACCTCAATATAAGCACCAATCTTCTGTAAATACAAGCAAAGAGGAAAATCCATTCATTATAAATTCGATATCAAAATATCAATACCATCATAAGCTCAAAAGATTTGGGTTTTTTAATTGTTTCAAAAAAATAGTGCAGTTTTTACTGCCTAAAGATAGTTTTCTATATCAAAATTTGTTTCTTCTTTGTGCTGCTATGAAACAATTTCATACTTATGTTGTGAATATAAAAGAATTACAAATTTAAACAAAACATATTTAGGAATGAAAGTTTTTTTGAAGTAAGACATTTAAAAATTACCTTTTTAAGGCATTTTTCATATCTGTCAGGATTTTATAAAATGTTTTCTTACTTAAATTGTTACTGTAATTGCTTAGAGATTCTTAAGGAAATTTTTAGTCGAGCATTATTTTGACAAGAATGGACAGGAAAAGAAGTGTTCTGATCAGCTTCTCTGAAGACAGCTTTCAAAAGGGTTTTTTACTGTACCAGGAAATGTTTCACAGGGAAAAAGCTTCCCAGGGAGAAATACATCTTTTTGAAAGTATAGTTAGACTGCAAAATAGTACCCTGGGGCAAAGGCAGAAGTTGCAATACTTCTGAGGAGCATTCAACAGTTGGAGTAGGAAACAAAATATCCTGAAATACCAGAATGATGGAAAACACATTGCTCTCCCCATCTGATCTCCCTCTTCCTGCTTGAGTTTTCCCTTGTATGTATATTTCCTTTTCTATCATCTAACTCTGTTTGCAATGCTTCATCCTGGTGGGGAATTACAGATGCAGTGAAATCATGCAGGGGAGCAAAAAGACAAATAACTGAGTGCTTTAATTTCTCCTGCACCTCAAAAAAATGCTGGTGCACATTTAATATTCTGATGTAAACAGCTCTTAATGCTTGGAGTCTGGTAATGAACAGATTTAGTGATTTTTAAATGTCTTTAAAATCTTCCAGGAGGTTAAATCTGTGAAGGTCTCCAGCTCCAGGTAGTGGATTTTTAAAAGAAAAAGACATGGTGTTGTTTGAATTTCACTTGACATGCAATTTGGTCTATAATTTAAGATATCAGGCTGTAATTTGCTGCAGGAAGCGCCACGTAGGCCTGGTGTTATAACATGTCACCTCAGGAAAAAAGCCATAAAGAACTATGGCTTTTCAAATATTTGGTCATATTTCTTTATAGATATCAGAAATAGTAAGGAAATGTTTTCCAGCCCACAGCTATTTGTTTGACATTTCCCACAATGAATATGTTCTATTTTGTATCAGTACAGCTGGAATCTACCTTGATAGCAATATCACCTGAGAGCTTTTCCTCCCTCACCCAGGCCCGTATTTAATAGGCAGCTGAGATCATAGAAATTTTATGATATAATGCAATAGATAATCAAACCCAGTGAAATTACCAGCGTTGGAAATTAACTCTACCTTTATAGCAGAGACTCTTGAGGTTAAAAAATGAAGCAGAATGCCATGTAATGGAGAAACATAAATTTCACACACACTAAAAATGCATATGAATGATGTCTTTAAGGTCCTTTTATATTCATCTAAAATGAAAGCAAACAAAGTAATACATTTTCTAGAGAGGCTGAACATATTAATTTCCCTGAGAATGCTAAATTTATCTCTAACCTGTTTCCTCCAAGTGTGCTGGTTGATGTGATTTGGAAAAAAACAAGCAATACTCTGATCAGCTTTCACAGCACTTTTGTGGTCCCAAGCCAAGAAAGGCAAGGCAGGATCCGCTCCTGCTCTATTCCCAAAGAAAAAAAGAGTATGAGGTATATTAATGTAAAATGTAGAGAATGAACACTCTGAATATGAATATGTTTGTGAAGACCTGGAAAGTCAGTGTTGGAAAGAAGCCACTTTCTGTGCTAAATGGTGGGATGAGGAATGTGTAGGAATTAGCAAAGCACAAGAAAGGTTTAACTTTAGAAAGCTTCAGATTGCCTTGCTCCTTTCCTGAGCCAGTGAACCTCTTCATCTTCACAGCTAAAACCCACCCTAAACTCCCCCTCTCCCTACAAAAGCACATTTAGATTCCTTGTGGCAATCCACCTCCATGAGCTTTTGGGGATGAGGAAAACCTTTTCCTGACAAATCTCCCCTGGGACTGAGGTTCCAGCCACAGCTCTTCTACCAGCAACCCTGCAGTTCCTCCCCAGGGCCAGTTTCCAAGGGAAACCTTTCCGGGTTAGGCTGGAGCTCAGGGAAAGGTTCTGCTTCCCCCCGAGGGTGCTGGCACTGCCCAGGCTCCCCAGGGAATGGGCACGGCCCCGAGGCTGCCAGAGCTCCAGGGGCGTTTGGGCAGCGCTGCCAGGGATGCCCAGGGTGGGGTTGGTGGGGGTCTGGGCAGGGACCGGGGCTGGGGCAGTGATCCCTGTGGGTCCCTTCCAGAACATTCCATGATTCCGTGGTCCCTTCTAGGAGGACAGTGGTCAAAGGCAAGAAGCAGAGCATGGAGAGCTTTTGCTCCACGTCTTTCTACTGCTAATAAAATGAAGATGCAATGCGATGGAAAATAGGATTAAGGCTATCTGTAAACAACTTTGTCTGAAGGTGTCCTGTAGGCAACCAAATTTACATGGAATGTCCCAGAAGAGATGTAGATTTTGCATAGGTCAGGCCTAAGATACCCACAGTAATATCACAGCAGACAGTTCTCCAGATCCTGGACTATACTGGACTTTGAGCATATTAAATCAAAGCTGATCAGTAACAGGGAAAGCTAAGGATTAATTAAGGTTTAATGAGGAGTGTGTAGGAACTAGCAAAGCAAAAGAAAAATATTAAGACTGAAAATAAAGTTAGCACAACTCCAACTTCAGAAATATCAAAACATGACCCTGTCAGTCTATATATTGTGAAGCAAATTCCATCTTAAATAGGAAACAGCATTAAAGGACACTGGTCTTACTCTACTATATTTCCTCTAAAGTGTAAGAGAAAAGTGAAGGTTGATTTTAAAGAACCCCAGGCTGGGTGAGGCTGGAGGGGCCCCCAGGGCTCCTGTGGTGCCACCTCCCTGCTCCAGCGGGGCCATCCCAGAGCCCCGGGCACAGCAGTGTGTCCGTGCGGCTCTGCAATATCCCCAGGGAGGAGACTGCCCAGCCTCTCTGCACAATCTGCTCAGGGCTGGCCCTGCCCAGGGCACAAGTTCTGCCTCCTGTGCCGGGGGAGCTGCCTGGGCTCAGTTCTTGCCCATGGCCTTTTATCCCATTGCTGGGGACCACAGAGCAGAGCCAGGTCCATCCTCTGACACCTCCCTTCAGACGCCTTTTACACTCATATTCATTATGAATATTACAAACTTATGAACTTCTACATTCTAACTTATAAACTAGCATTAGTTTAAAAAACCTTAAACTTACAAACTTGTATTACTTTAATGGCATTAAAGTGGGTAAACTAAAGAGTTACAAATGTGAGGAAGTACGAGGAATTTTATAAAATTCCTTTTTTGTGGAGCTCTGTGTGCAGAAGGACTCATGGGCAGTGTGTGTGGTCACAGCTGCTCTGGAGGAGCCGGAGTAGCCTGGCCTTCAACCACGGAGCCAGTGCTGGACAGAACGTGCTTTGCTGTCACAGCCAGCACATCCCAGGTCACACAGCCCCTCTCCAGGAGTGTGAAGGACGAGCCACGCCCGGCCATTCCACCGGAGATGCCCTAGGGCGTGGCACTGTCTGCGAGAGAGGCCCAGACACAGTTCTGACAGCAGCACAACCAGAGAACATCCCAACGAGCTGGGGTCCCTCTGCCAGGGCTCACCCTGTGATGGCCCTGCCGGACAGCAGTCCCTGGGAACAGCACAGGAGGGGGTTGAGGTGCTCTCCGAACATTTGGTTGTGCTCAGGAGCAGCTGAACGCTGTTGTCACACCAACAAGGTTAATAATTCCTGCTTTTTATAAGTGCTTCCACTCCTAACCTTCTACCTCTATTTTCTTTCCCCATTCTGGCAGTAAAATGGAACACAGATGGAACAAAGAGTGATACCAGCTAATTTTAGTCTTAAGTGGGCATTTTCCCACAGTCTTCAGAATATCTAGGATTTAATGGCCGAGCAAATATGAAATACATTTTAAATTAATTAAAGCCTGTCCTTCTAATGAATCAATTTAAAAACTTTTGGAAAGATGGAATTAAGCCTTGCTTTTTGAGATGAAAAGATGGCCAATCTGAATGTCTCACAAAAAAAGAAAAAGCTCTTTTCATTTCTTCCAGCTCAGATGGCTGAAAACTAATTCCCATTTCTACAAGATGTCTCTTGGCCTTAAAGAACTATGAAAGTTCAACATTAATCAGGCAACATGGAAGACTGCTTGAGAGGAGCTTGAGAAGACAGCAAGCTGATTATTTTAGAAGTTTTCTCATCTCCGCAAGAACTCCATTTTCAAAATGAAAATGAACACAGATGATCAAATATTTTTACATGCATAAAATCCCAGTGAACTGCCAAGAGGATTTTATTCATGTAATACAATGATTTATTGTCTCCCATATTGAATGTGTGCTCTAAAACAGGGGCTGTGATGGCAAAAAAGGCATTTTGGGCTCCATATATATAGGAATTGTTTTGTATCTGTGTGGCTATTTTTGCCTATATGAAAAAGCCACACCAAATAACCAAATTTGGGGCTCAAACAATTTATTGCATTCTTTTAAAGCAATGTAAACTTTAGAAACTTTTTTTTTCCCCCCGAACATATGAGACTAAAACCAAAACTCTCCTTAGGAATGACATAATGCCAACAGTTGAAATCTTGACACTGGGGAGAACAAATGGCTGCAGAAGGAGATCCAGCCCTGATCAAGGATTTCACGGCAGAACGGCTGTCAGTGACTCGAAAGAGCAACAACATCTGGTGCACATTAAAAGAAGATTGTTCATCCCCAGTCCTGGTCATTCAAGCAAACAAACAGCACTTTGGTCACTGCTTACTTTGGTTAAAGACTGGATTATTAGGCACACCCTACACCCTTCACCCAGACCAGACCCGGGCTCTGGGCTGCTGAGACCCCAGGAATAACCACCCCTCCCCAGCATTCTCCAGGCCCAGCTGAGTTATCTTGAAGCAGCAAGGTTTAGAAAATTCATTTTTTGCTGCTCTTATTAACTGGAATTAAAAAGTCAATCCCAAATTTTGATAATGATAAGAAAATTTCAAAATAAGTTTATTTCAACCTGCCCCCAAAAATTTGAAAAATCGCCATTTAAGTTTTCTGTGTGCTGGAGTCAAATTACATTTCTCAGTCTCTAATAAAATGTGCACTTGTTCCTAAGCATGTACTCTTTATTTATTACTGCCTGGCAGCCTCAGGGCCATGAATTTGCTCGTGTGCAATTGGTGTGTGTGATACACAACATCATTGCATTCTGAGCATGAGACAGCCTGCATCTAAAGTCTTATTCCTTCAAGAGCATGCAATTATGGAGTCTGATTAAATTACTTTGTAATTTATTAGAGGACTTATAAAGCCAGCAAGCATTGAAAAGATATTACCCCAGCATTCTTTCATAGTGAGCTGTGCTTTTTCCATTTCCCCCCGTGCACACCCATAGGTAGACAGCAAAAAGGGGTTTTTTGCTATGTTAAAAAGGATTTTTATTGAGAGGAATATTACCAATGCTAAAATGCCACTACAGATTATTTATTTGTATGAAATATAATCGGCATCAACCCAAAACTCCTGGGACTCTTATCCATGACTATACATTTTTAAAAATACTGTGTCAACAGATTCTGATGAACAGAACTTTCTTATCACTCTTGGCAGACTTTCATTCACAGCACGAGATAAGAAAAAAGGAGCTTTATTATAAGTGTTTCAAACTGTGGTTTATACAAGCTCCCTCCCCTAATTCTATTCATTCTATCACCAAATAAAAAAGCAAGGAGACTGTAACTAGATCTGAAATGTGCTGTTCTGATCTCTCACCTCAGCTTGTTAAAAAGGTGATACAATAACAAATGAAGTATTATGTTCCTTTACAATTTCTGCTTTGCTCCAATTCATCTGCATAAACATAAAGTAGAATTTAGATTTAATTCCTACATGCCTCTACACCCTCACACTGTATAATAGATCTGATTAATGTGAGCACCCTTCATCAACCAAGAAACTTCCCCAAAACCAAGAATATTTGATTCAGAACAGGTTTTCCTATTGTCACAAGCAAGAATATCTGCTTTTTTCTTTTCCCCCCCAAAAATTGTAAGAGGAAATAAGAGCAATATCAGAGAAAAGAGGAAATGGAATGTGTATTAATGAGAACTAGACAGCTCTCATTTCCTTAGGGTAGAACTTTCCAAAGCTTAAATTTCCTTCCCTAAATAAGTAAAGTGTTAGTCCTGCCTGGTGCTAACTGCAGACTGATTTAAACAGATGCAGAAGATAAAGACTCATCTTCTGTCAAAAGTGGAAGGGTTCATCCATATAATTATTGACTTCGGGAAGCTTCCAACCAGATGGATAACTTCAAGCACAAATTATTGATCCACTTTGCTACTTAAGCAGGAACTTAAATACTTGCCTAATTATTTTGAATTATGTCTGTAAAAAGGCAAACAAGATGCAAAGACAGCCTGATGGTGCAAGGCCGTGTTTTCCATATCTGGACAGCTCAAATACCACCATCTGTTGCTTTCCCTAAAACAATCCAAAGTAATAAAGACACCCTGCCTATTCTGATTATGTGTGAGTCATGTTTTGAGGAAATATCAGAGAAATGTGGGCAGCAGCAATGTGTCAGTTATAATGAGCCTCCTCTAGAACAGCTTCTTTCAAAGTGAAAATGAAACTCATTCACAAGTTCTTGAAACTCAGGGATGCAAACACACAGAGACCAAGAGGTTAATTACCCTTGTAGTCGACATTCAAACAAAACTAGTTCAAATTAGTCCAAATAACATGTTTTAATCAAAAATGTTGTCTTCTAATATAATTTTAAATTTTAGCTCAGGCTTTCTAAAATATATAAATATTGGAAGTTTGACATAATTTTTCAAAGGAAGACATTTATTATGCAATCACTTGGATACAGTGGGTTTCTGGTCTGTTCTCCTACCTTGTTTCTACACCAGATTTAGAGCTTTAAGGAATTGCTTTAGCGTGGACACCAGCTGCAGATGTATCAGTTGAATATAATTAAATATTAGGTACACACAGTGTTTCAGATGTCCCTGAAGATTCTTTTCTCAGTCCAGTTTTTCCAGCATTACTTGTTGATATTAAATAAATATTCCTGGCTTCTGTCCTTTGCTTCAGTATGAATTCTTCCACCAGATGAGGAACATCCTACAAATCCAGAAGACCAAAGGCAGCAGGTAGGACAGCAAATGATTTCAGGGCAGGTAAGACTGAAGGTATCTCACTGCTTCCTGCTTCTGCATCAACTCTTGATTTTTTAATCAATCAGGTTTTTACTCCCAGACCTAATGCTCTCTTTTCCCTTTCAGCTGCTGCTGAACAGGAAGAAATCCACCATTACTTCACATCTTTTTCTCATTTCAAAGCAGAAAATGTAGAGTCCATCATCTGGAATTTACTAATTCCTCCACTGCAGATGGCTTTGCCCTTCTCCATTGTCATTTGTCTGCTTCCTCCTCCTTTTCCATCCCTCCTGCTGCCTCTCTTTTTTTCAAAGAGCACATATACACACGCCCAAGTGTCCTGAAGCTGTGTCTGGTTCCACTCTGACTCACATAAACCCTTCTCCCATTACATATATTTTAAATTCTAATTTAACAGGCTAAAAGGTTGCCTATAACATACAGAATAGATTTTTTACCAGCTAAATGTTTGAAGATTACGGTGATATAATGTTGTCTCTATAAACTACTCCTTGTCAGAAGTAGAAATGAAAGCAGTATTCACTTCAGTTAAACTACTTAATTTGGACATACAAAAAGGATAAATGATTAAATATTAGTATGTGCACTTTGAGGGGCCTCTTAGGGATGTTACAGTTCCCAAGTTTCCTTCTTGTCTAAAATAGGATTTACAGGTTTTTAATAGAATTTAGATGGGTTTAAAATCTCCATATATGAGTTGTACTTTTACCGATTTATTGCATGAATTTCCTGCTGAATTTTTATGTGACACTTGATCTCCCCTGAGGGACCTGTTCAGTTCTGATTGGATAATGCAAATTTCCAATGGAGATTGAACACAAATGAGTACGAAATTGATTTATTATAATAAGGGAAATTGAGGTCTGAGGTCCTGGTTCTCTTTTCTTTTCTCCCCCAGCCAATCCAAGACTATCAAATGAAGGGGTTTTTGTAATAGTTTGCCAACAAAGAACAAAGAAAATTAAGAGCACATTTCTGAATTACACAATGGAAATTAGATAAAATATTGTTCCAAACTTGTTTGACTTCATGTGCACAAGAGAGTTGTTGGAATAGTTTAACGCTGTTATAATCACATCACTGTGGAGCCAGTGTATTGTCTTACACGATTTCTGCAGAATTCAAACTCATTATCAATTTAATGGGAAACAGCCTTTGTCAAAATCTCGTGTTCACATCTTCACCTTGGATTATTAATTCTAAACACATGGCCCGGGGCACTGCTGTAAATGGCCACGATGGACTGCAGTAAAGGGTGTTTGGTGTCACTCACAGGTGCAGCCTCATGGGCACACAGAGCTTCATCCACAGAATATCTGCCTTGGCTACGCTGAATTCCAAAGGATCTGTGGTCTCCAGTGCTCCTCGATGGACACCCCCCCGCTGGCTCTGCAGGCTCTGCAGGTACTCAGCTCCTGCACAGACAGAACCACTTCTCCTGCCTGGATTTATGTGTCACAAAAAATTAGAGGGCTATGATTTGCCCCAAAAGCAATTAGGAACAGGGAACCATTGTCAGCCGTACCATGTGATCCAGGGATGAAAGATCACTTCTAGAACAGCAGGGACATCCAATGCCTGTTCCTTGATCCCACAACAAAGGCTGAAAAAAATGTGCTTTCTTGAGTACAAACATTCCCTCACTAATGCAGACACACATGTGCAGGAGGTTATGCACCCTGAGACAACTGCTGCCATTTGTGCCTCTGACAGTCCCAATATATCTTCCAAACACCAAAATACCAAAGAAATACCAAGCTTCTGTCAGAGAGGTTTAGGCAGAAATCCCATCAATTGCACGGCATTCACCATGCACTTTTTAGCTGAAGGGAATCAACAATGTGAAATATTCGATGTCATGGGAAGGGCCGGGCTTCTACCCTGTTGTGCTGGGAAGGAGCTGACAAAAAAGATGGTGTGTTTACAAGGAATGGAGTGACAGAACAAGGGGGAATGGCTTCCCAGTGCCAGAGGGCAGGGCTGGATGGGATCTTGGGCAGGAATTGTTCCCTGGCAGGGTGGGCAGGCCCTGGCACAGGGTGCCCAGAGCAGCTGTGGCTGCCCCTGGATCCCTGGCAGTGCCCAAGGCCAGGCTGCACACTGGGGCTGGGAGCAGCCTGGGACAGTGGGAGGTGGCCCTGCCCATGGCAGGGGTGGCACTGGATGGGCTTTAAGGTCCCTTCCAACCCAAACCATTCTGTGGTTCTGTGTTATTCAGCCAGGAACCTTTAACTTCCGTGGACAGACACATCCATGAACCCACAAGCCCAAGCTATTAATGCATTAGCTCAGTTTGCTCTGAATCGTTTCTGTAATTTTAGGAAAAACTCCTATGTTTATCCAAGAAAACCAAAAGGAAAAAAATAGAACTTGCATGAAGAGCCAACCTGTGATATCTGCATTTGATTTATCCCATTTCTTTCCCCGTCTGGTTTAATTCCATTGCCTGTGAAGATCCCATCTTCCCAAATTCTCTCTGTGCAAATTGGGAATGATGAATAAGGACTACAACACAAAAAGGCTTTGCTGACAAGAAATCTTGCACATATTTCCCTGCAGTTAATTCCCTTGTCTACAGTTTTAACAAAAAAATTGCTGTTAAGTTTTGAACAGCAGCTCTGTCAGTGGGTGCAATATTTATGCTTCTTGCAACCATGTCCTGGAATCAGTACTGCCACTTCTAAATGCAAAGACTTGTATTGAAAGAGAGATGGGAATGTGAGTACAAAACCCCCCAGAACACAGCCCTTGATCTCTTTGGTGGGTTTTAAAAGGGTTTCAGATTCTCTCTCAAAACATTCACCAAAGTTGGGCCAGAAGAAGTCAAAGTAATTTAGATCCAATCTCTCTTCAGAAATGAAATGAGAAGAAGTTTTATTAAAAGGAAATGAAGAGGAAATTGAACTTTCATATTTCATGGTGCAATTGTGATGACAGAAAACAATATTCATCGATAGAAAGTTTAGAAGATAGTTATTTATATGTCTCTGCTGCTCTGCTGGGGGAGTTTCTTCACAGTGGACGGCAGATGATTTTTAAGAATATAATGGATCTGTAGCAGAATTACCTGTTGGATAGTCCACAAAAGGGTCTGAATAAAAAACTTTTTCCATTCTAAAGATCAGGAAGCAGAAACTTTAATTGAAATGTGTACTTTATGAGGAATTTCACTTGGAGATGCTTATGGGTAATGCAAATTTCACCTGCACAAAAGCTGCACAGTCCTGTAGCTCTCTGACACGGAAAACTAAATCACTTGAACTGAAGTCATGGGGCTGGGGAAGATTGGGAATGTAATGGAAATGCCATCATTCTGCCCAGCAGAACAGGCAGGAGGAGAAGGAGAAAACATTCAGCCAGGCACAGGTGTGAATCACAGGTCAGCACAGAGGACAAAGAGAGAGATTTACATTTAATCCCTAGAGGTGATGGTTCCACAGTTCATCCATGGGAGGGAAAGCAATGGCCTGAGAAGATGGTTCTTGTTCAGGGGCCGCTCTTCATGATTTTTGCACTCACAGTTAAGTCACCTCCCTCTCCACCCCCTCCACAGGAAACTGCTGTGAACAACCTTTCTTGGACTCTGTGGTGGGTGTTTAGGCACAACTTTTCACAAATGTCCAATAATTTTGATCCCCTCCACTTCAGGCTACTGAAGCAGTACTTAAATGCAGCACATCAAGGTAAGTGATTATTAAAAAGTGGCCTGGGTGACTCAATCTGGGCCTTTTTGAAGCCAACATCTGAAAAGATTGGCATCCTAGAGGGAAATGTAAGCTACTTTTTTTTCCTCTTACTTCAATGTAGCACAGCCTAAAAATGTTCATCTATGACAGGTGAAAGGAATGAAATTTCTTTCTCACACTTTCTGCAGTGCAAACTCTAAAAACCTCTCAGCTTAGAAAAAAAAATAATTAAAGTTTCCCAGTGTGGAAAAAAGTTCAAAGCTAAACCTTTTCCATAAAATATTGCCTAAGAAAATTAGTCAAAATATTCTTTGATGAGGAAAGAGAGAAATCTATTCTGACTCACACAATTCAATGGAAAATAATGTGCTTTCCCTAATACACATCTATAACATCATTACAGCTGACAGAGAGAAGGAAGAATCTATATGTAATCAAGATTTACCATTGCAAACCAATGTTCTTAATGCTTCCATTTTAAGTGCGTACCTTGAAAATGTTCTTTCTATTTAGCAGAATTTTCAAATAATTGAAGTATTTTTAATACGCCTGTGTTGAAAAGAAATAACCCTCTATTTCAAAGCTGTTCCAGCTCATACAATAAATAGACTGTGGTGCCTGAGAGTTGATGGTGAGTGGTGGCAAGAACAAATTGAATTTTGATTTTTGTTGTAAAAATGTAGACAAAAATGCCACATGATGTTATTAACCTTCCTTAAGACAACTGTGGGTTAATCACATCTGTAGCCACTACGAAAATGTTGGAAACACTGTCACACCGACTTGTCCATTTAGCAGTTGGATAAGCAGAGGACATCAAGAATCACATAAAAAATGACATGAAGACAAGACTTGCAGAGGAGGCCATGCAGACAGATGGGAGAATGAGGGCAGCTGAAAATCACCAGACTGACACCGATTAATAAAAACACAACAAAAATTAGTGACAGATAAATGAACCTGCAGAAGCAGAAGAGGTTCTAAATTATTTTTAAACTAATGAAAAGAGCAAGAATAGATTTTCCAGGTCTTTCAAATATAGAAGAACCTCGGGCGCAGCATGTTCAGACATTTTCAAAACATCAGGTTGTATGGGTCAATTGCAGTTTTCCAAGGCATCTGAAAATATTCCAGACTGGAATGGATTTGGACATTCTGTTCTGCAGCATCACTGTGAACACACCCAACTCATTATATTTTTCAGAATTATTTCTGTCCACATGCAAACCTCATGCTCACACTATGTTTATTTAGTAATGATGCTCATTATCTTCCCATTGAATCCTTAAGAAATATTGTCTTTCTGGGATAGAGGCATAAGAGGGAAGTTAAGGAGATGTAAGAATTGTGACCAGAATGAAGATAACTGGGTGATAAACATTTGTCCTGTGGTGGTTGGACAGAGAACAAATTCCTAATGATCACACAGACTTTGACAGGCAGGATTCCTTCCTAAGTCCCTTTTGCATGCAAAGATTCCAGAATAATCACATACATAAACTCAGAATCAGAACAAAAAATAAAAATATGCAATAAACAAAGATTTAATCACTTGCTCCAACATGGAGAAAGAGGCCACATTCTAAACTCCCTTAATACGAAATTAATTCCAAGCATGAGGAATGTCTCTGACATCTCAGTCGCCGTTTTTCAGTTTGTAAATTATGAGGGGTTCACTCCTCTCTGGGGACGGAGCTTTTAATCACACAGATGTCCGTTATAAATCCTCTGTTTACTTAGGAGTATAATAGGTGAACTCACAGCATCTTTGTGCTACAATAAATCTGCAGGCTCAGACAGAATGCTCATGATTACCTTCTAAATTCTTTCAAGGTCATTCTACATGATTTCATGCTACATAACATCTTTTCTCAGTCCATTTCACACTGAGAAAAGATCATGGTAAACATTGATTTTTCCCTGCTGGTATTCCTGAATTCCATCACATCACCCCACCACATGCACACTATGATTCATCATATTTTTAGTCATTTGATTCTAAACTCTTGTGTAGAAACTGATAATTCAAAAAGCCAAATATGCTAAGAAAAAAAAGAAGCTTATTTGGTGCCATTATTTGAAGATTAGACTGAAAAAAATGAGAAGAAATGGGTGTTTCTTCCAGTGGGAAGAGCATTACTGGAAGTAGATAAATGCACAAAAAGCTACAATTTAAATTGCTGAGGAATTTAAATGTTAAAACAAATAGCCAAATTTAGATGGAATGTTTGTTTGACATATTTCTATTAGCAAATGCTCTTCATGAATTATTCAGCATCAAAAAAAGACATGAATGCCTGAAAGAGCACAGAGACCCAGCCCTGCATGTGGTTCCTCCAGCAGTCTGGCATGAAAGGAGTGCAGAAGGTGCTAATAATACTTCTCTCAAGAGAAAGAGATAGGATTCCTGCAAGAAATATTCACAGGCACAGACAAAAATTAGCTGCTTGATTTCTACTGAATCTTATTGCCTCAGGTGACTCATTATCTCAATGACTTCCTGTCTATGCAGAGATTTAAGATTAATGGATTAAATTCCCTAAATTCTTGGTGAATTTATTAGCTAATAAGATACTGCTATTTGCTATTTGATTAAAAATTGTTAAGAGTTCATTTTATCCTTTTATAAAGACCAGAATTATCTTCTTTCTGTGCAAATACCCATTTCTGCCTGCCTTGGGAATAACAGGAACAATGCCCCTCCTGATATTCTCCTAATGTGCTACTGCCATTCCTCATTAAAAAAAAAGGAACTGTTTGTGTCATGGAATCAGAGAATCACAGAAATGGATATTCTCATCTCATATGCTGAGTAGAAAGGGTCTTACAAGGATGACTGAGTCCAGCCCCTGTCCCTGCACAGACCCCCCACCAACCCCACCCTGGGCATCCCTGGGAGTGTCCAAATGCTCCTGGAGCTCTGGCAGCCTCGGGGCC
>VYXC01011207.1:370018-397407 GCA_013397175.1 Platysteira castanea | reverse complement strand
TCCTGCTTCCAGGGCACCCCTGGGCCTGATCCCCCAGGACAGGGATGTCCCTCCTGCTTCCAGGGCACTCCTGGCCTGATCCCCCAGGACAGGGATGTCCCTCCTGCTTCCAGGGCACTCCTGGGCCTGATCCCCCAGGACAGGGATGTCCCTCCTGGCTCCAGGGCACTGCTGACCCAGACCCAACCGGACATCCCCCAGGACCCCCAGGTCCCTTCCTGAGGCTGCTCCCCAGCCTCTTGTTCCCAGGCTGTCTGTACATCCAGGGTGCCCCATCCCAGGTGCAGAATCCAGCCCTTTCCCTTGTTGAGCTTCACACCACTGCTGATTCACAGCCCTCTCATTTGTCAAGGTCTCTCTGCAGGGCCTCCCTGCCTTCCAGCCAACAACTCCTCCCAATTTAGTATCACCTGCAAACCTACTCAATATTCCTTCAAGTTGCAAAAAATGGTTTGGTGAAAATGAATGGTTTCATTTTCATGGACTACCTTAGGAATGGGGCTTTGCTCCTGGTGTTGTACTACTCACACACTGGTTTTTACTCACTTCCTGCCATACTCAAGCAAAGCCTGTACCAGACCTGTTTGTGGAACAACTCTCTGTGTGAGGGAAGACACTTCTCACCACCCCAAGAAGCCAATCCTTCCACAGGGTATTTCTCAGCTTTGGTGACAAGTTTAGGAACTCTCGGAGCTGGCACTTCCTTGTAGATCATTGTGTTTAGTAGCAACCAACAGATTTAGCTGAACCCTTTTTAGAACCCATTTACACTTTCAGGCTCCACAGTCTCTTATGGCATTAAATTAAACTTAACAACATGCTGTGGAAAGGTAGTTCTTTTTATCTGCTTGCGATCAGGAGATGTATTTGGGATAATCTGTATCTTTTCATCTGTAATTTAAGGACAGATTACCAATAGCTTTCAAATATATCAGAAAAACAATATTTTAACTAAATGAAGGACAGAATTCAAGTCTTTGGTGATGAACAAATAGCGATTCCAGCACCCCAGAGCAAACATTTAACTCCACAACTTCTGTTCTCTTCTCTTCAGCACAGGGCTGTGCTCTGAATAAAAAGTGATGCATTTTCTATTGATTTCCATGACAAAAAAATTTCTTTTCTAAAGATTTCTGAGTTGAAGACAGTCTCCCAGAGCAGACAGATGTGGGCCTTGGATACACAATGACAGCATGGAATGGCAACTCTGCAACCACAAAAATCCAGCTGAGCTTGTCACAGCTTCAGAGGGGCTCCAGGTGCTGGTGACAACAGCACCCAGTGGGTGACACCTTCAGAGGGTACTGGAGAGTTCCAGTGCAACACCACGACTTTGACTGCAGCCACCCCAGCTGATCCGGGTCTTCTCCTGCCTGGATCACGCAGAAACCTCTAAATTAGTCACACTGCTCCAATATTAATAAAGAAAAGCTTATGAAGAAAAAATTATTTAGGTCTGAAGCATCTTCTCAAGTGGGTTTTTTTTCACATTTTAAAGTGGATTAAAGAAACAGCAGCAGAGGTTTGATAGAGGGGAAATTTCTATTCTCAGGATGATGGGGGAAGTACAACCATTGCCCAGTTTATTATCTGGATACATCAAGCATCCATTTTTAAAAACATGATTATTTGAGTTAAACTATGACTGATAAAAAGCAGGACCATTCAAATGGGCCAAGGTTTATTTAGAATCATAGAATCATAGAATGGTTTGGGTTGGAAAGAACATTGAAGATCATCTGGTTCCACCCCCTGCCAGCCATGGGCAGGGCCACCTCCCACTGTCCCAGGCTGCTCCAAGCCCCAGTGTCCAGCCTGGCCTTGGGCACTGCCAGGGATCCAGGGGCAGCCACAGCTGCTCTGGGCACCCTGGGCCAGGGCCTGCCCACCCTCACAGGGAAAAATTTCTCCCTGATATCCAATCTAAACCCACTCTCTGCCAACTTGAACCTATTGCCCCTTGTCCTGTCTCTCCAGTTCCTGAGGAATTGTCCCTCTTCTGTTTCTCTGTAGCCCCTTCAGACCCTGGCAAGCTGCCATCAGGTCTCCACTCAACCTTCTCTTCCCGAGGCTTAATACCCCCAACATTCTCAGCCTGTCAAAAATTATATTGGAAATCCAGAGTGATTTCAGTGTGATACTTATGATCCATTATGGTCTTTACTGGGAATATTTCTTAGGATCCTGCCTGGGTTAAAGCATTTGCAGAACCAGCATACCCACTGAGTGATCAGAGATCCCAACTGATGACAAACACTCCCCCTGAATGTGTAGAGTATGAAGGATGTGATTTATAGTTATTCCTTTGGCATTTTTTGTTGTTCTTGGGTTTGGTCCTGGAAGGGAGGGATGCTTTGCAAGTGCAGCAATCAGATTATCTTTTCTGAGCCCTGTCAGCTCCCCTGAGCTGGAATTACGGCAGAGATTTCTGCTCCTGTAGAAAATGAAGAGATGCATAATAAATGTACAGAGAAATCTATACTGAGTATATTATTAATCTACATTCCAAGTCAATTTTAGAAATACACTCCTACCGTGGCAGAGACACATTCCACATCCTACCCTGAAATTCGGTGTTGGAATTGGTACATTTTGAGGTAGATTCCTGAACACACAAACAAACACACCACTATTCCTCTTGGCACAGGAGCTTTCATTCCTCATCCCATCAAATCTCCCACTACAGTCAATTGTCTTAACCTGATTTACACCTTGGCACAAAAACTACTGCACAGAGAGCCCACCAAACAGCCCAGATTCTGCCCTGAATAAAGATAGCTTTGTGAGAGATCTGTCTGGAGCAACTGAAACCACTGATGAGGGAATTTGTGCTGTGGGTCCCGTGTTATCACACAGGCACATTCCTGGCACTGGGAAGAGGGACAAGGAGGGTTAGACCCCATTACTCCCTCACAAGAAAGATTTATGAAGCAGAAGTGCTGCAAACTGTGGGTGAGAGACCCCACATGGCAGTGGGAAAACAATTTCCTCCCATCCACAAGCTGAAAAGGATCCTGCTCGAGCTGCAGGGCAAAGAGTGAGACAATTACTGCTGGAAAGTGGAATTCAACCATTGCTGAGAGTTACAGCTGGAGCAGCAGGTCCTGGGAGCCTTTGAAAGGAGCTGGGAAGAGATAACACAACAGATAAGGAGGGAGAGGCGTTCACTGACACATCAATTCTCGTACTGCTGCTATGCAGTTTTCTCCCCAGTTTTGAAAAGTGCTTCCTGGAGGTGAACAGTTCAGAGTTTCAAATTTTATGCTCTTGAGGGCAAACCAGGCAGCCTCATGAGGTTGCAAAGATGGGGGCTGCAAAATTAAACCCTGTCCTAACAACTTTAGCTCAGTTAAACCTTTCATAATAATATGGAGCTCTGAAAGTTTTAAGGGCTAAAAAAAAATTGAATGGTTCCCAGGAGGATTAATTCGACGAATAGAAAGTAATAAGATCACCAGCCCCAGGGAAATTCAGCAAGTTTCCTGCGTTCAGAGACTGAACAGGCCCCTTTACAGAGCACACGAAGAATAGGATGTAATTTTCTAAACCTACAGTGATATTCAAAGTGAAAACTCAACAACATTAAAAACCATGAAGCACTTCCTGGTAAGGAACTTCATACCTTGCAAAGAAGCAGATGTAACTCTAAATGACTTTGGGAAGGCAAGGAAAAATGTTCTTCTGAAGGCCATCCTTAGCCATGAACAGATGTAACACCCCCACATTCCCTGGTGATTTCTGCCAAATGTCTGGAAGACAGCGATTCAAACCATTTCCAGAGAACTCTGGTGACGTACGAGTGCTTGCAGAAAATACATCAACCCCTTGAGCAATTATTTCACTTCAGTGCAGTCTCTGTTCCAGTCCCCCAGCAAGGCTGGGCTCCCAAGTGCTTACCAGAATACACTCTACCATGTGGAACATTTATTTCTCTCAGCTATCTCTTGCTTTGAAGTTCAATATCTGTGGCTTTCTTTCTGCAGAGCCCAGTTCAAAGAGCAGATCCCAGTGATTCTGTGACAACAGAAGAATGAGCACTGTTAATAATAAATCTTTGCTTCCCCTCCAGCTGATATTCCTGGCATCAGCACTAGCAACATGTCTGGTGTAACTTCAACTGCCCAAGGAAGCAGCTGTGGCCAGTTATCAATATTATCATTCCTGAAACAGTTTTGCAGTGATACAGTGAAGGGTTTGCTGTGACTTATCAAAATATTTTTTAATTTCAAAAGGAAGAAAGGTGCAAGAAAAGGAATTTTATCTCTATTAGTGCTTCAAACAGCATGAAGTTTGAGGATATTGAAGTCAGGCAACAAGATGGAGCACTGAAATGTGCAGCTGTAAAATTCAGCTCCACTTGATGGTCTGACTTTACAGCAAAGCCCAGGTTTGTGGGGCTGCAGTGCAGCTGTAGAACCCGTTTGGATCCTTGCTTATTTTATTTCTCAGAGTTAAAAGAATTGTTACATTATATAAATGACACCTCTTTGGCTCTTAAATCACTCGGCTGTCTATAATGGCTGTAATAAATGTTTCCTATTCCACTGCTACAAAAATGGCCCAGGCAGTTTGAGCCATTTGGCCGTGGCACTCACTGGCCCGTGATTCATGGCACACTTGTTATTTATTTGCAGAGGCTACAAGGCAAATGTGCTAGATGAGAATAGTTCTTTAATGTAAAGCATTAAATTATAAGATTGCCCTCAGGATTTGACTGCCAATAGTAGTAAATGGATGCCCAGGACAACACAGGAGCTGTTACTATTTAAAAATAAGCTGTTTGATATTATTATTTTTTTTTTTTTTACAGCAGATTTCCAACCCTGTCCCTCTTCTTTCACTGCTTTAGTCCATACCCTTCCCATGCAGGTTTGCATGGACGCTGGGAACAACACTCACCTCACTGTACAGATATATGTCAGATCATATTCTTAAATATTTTCCCCTTTTTTGTAATTTCAGGGCTTCTAGCTGAGATGTTCCAATGGCTCCTGTTAATTCAGCATTTATAATGGTTACAATCTTTGAAGATCTCATCCAGAGGGTAGCACTGCTACCTTTCTGCAGTGCATAGAGTGCAGCTGAGGCACAAGAAAGGTAAAGTTCCAATTTCCAGTCTGCTTTGCTCATCCTCTAGTTCAAGGGCTACACTAGCTTTGGAATATTTTTCCTGAGGATGGACAGATGTTTGCAGGATGTTCAGGAGCACCCCCTGAACTACAAGACCTCCCATCCCACTTAATGATGTTCTGCTCCACCCAAATTATCCCAGAGCCAAGAGCTGACCCGAAGGTTCCCAGCTCATGAATCACTGCAAAAGCAGCACATCCATTCCCATCTTATAAAGACTCCAAATCATTTTGCCATCAGTGTGGTTTTTGTACTATTTAAGTAGGAAAAAAACAGTTTGTCAAGTTATTCAGGCAAATCAGAAACCAGTATTGTAGAAAGAAGTGCTATAATTAAACTAAGAAACAAAAAACCCCAAACAATCTGAATCCTGTAAGCCAACATTTCAAATCCTTACAGGACACCATAAATCAGGGCTTTTCTTTACTGCTCAGGTTAGGAGGAAACTGTTAAGATAAACAGCTCAAATGTTAATAAGACTATTTGATAGAACAAATATATTCCCAACATCACAAAACTCCTCATTTTCTGTTTTTTCAAAATGACTTTTCAAGCTACAGGATTTTAAAAACCACCAACAAACAAAAGCCCCAACACCCCAAGACATGCAAGTGGTCAATATGTTTTAATAATTCCATTCATTATCTTACTCACTCGTTAAAAACCCCACAGTAGAGACATTGTACAGCAACATGTTTATAAACTCAGTCATCTGCTCTGGTTATCACCTAACATTTAGCACCAGACGGGGCTCAAGCCTTCCAGGTGTAATTCTGAAGCAATATATGTATGTTAACAGGAAACCTGAGACATTAACACAATGCCATTATCTTCCAAAACCTGTCAGCTGAACGAGATAAATAGGAATTTTTTTCCTTGCAAAGAGCTGCGACAAAACTGCAAAAATTTTCAAGTTTCTGTTGAGAAAGAAATTACTGCAGAAATTTCAATTCTTTCTGTTTGTTCTATAGTTGAAGTAAATTTGCTGAATGTGGAAACAAGCCTGGTTTTGAGACATGGCTGTGTTGATGCAGTTGTTATAGAAGTTTTCTGCTGTCAGCTGGATGTCTGATGACACTTGGAAATACAGCCAAAATCTGACTAACGAAGGAAAAAAAAACCCAAAACCCCAACTACTGTAGACTTGTCCCCCAAAAAGGCTTATTTTTATGTTCAATTCTAGTAATTCAGTGAGCAGTAGCAGGTTGCAGTAGCAACCTGAGAGAGATTTGAAGGAAAGTGACAATTTTCTGCAAGGCCAAGTTTTAAAAATCCCTGGAAGAGGAGCCCCACAGATTCCAAACCTTGGGAAATTATTTTTTCTCCTGAGTAAAAGATCAGGTAACAGAGATAAATGGAGGCAAACACAGAATTTGTTGTGCTTGAGGACTGAAATGAAGTCTCCATATTTAAATTTAAGAGCACCAACTAGTTCCTAGCCCCCTTATCCCAGTCTAGTGATGAACCACGGGATGCTCCGCAGGGATGCCCCAGTGCAGGGTGTGCCACGCTCTGGGGTTTGGGGAGCAGGAGGTGGAGGCGCTCAGGAATAATTCCAGAACCATAAACAGATGAGGAAACGAGAAATATTGGGAGTCCTGGCTGTGACACAAACCTGGCCAAAGACAGAGCACTGCAATCCCTGCTGGCAGAGACAGGATCAGGATGGCACTGCAGGCCACGAAGCAGGAAAACCCCAAAGCACAGGGAATGGAGAGGGATCAGTGTGGATACAAATATGCTGTAGCAAGAACTTTTCTTGCTTCTCTGCTGTCCTGTGTGAAACTTTTCTTTCTCATAGAAGTCATCAGTAGAGTTTCTGTAAACTGTGAACACCTGCGGATTGTTTATAATATAGTAAGAAAATATTCTCACAATGGATGTTTTAGAACTTTAGCCAATCACCCCAAAGGGGTGGCTGGTCCTTTAACCAATTACAGCTATGAAGAAAAAAGATATAAAAGAGTTGTAAAATAATTAAATAAATCAATCTTGCTGCACATTTCCTGCCTCTTGGATTTCTCTTCTCCCTCCTACTACTGCGGTCAGGGGCAACAGATCAGTGCTCTGGAAACTCCTCACTGCCACAGTGGAAGATCTGAAGTGCAGCAGGGCCTTCCTTGCTGGGGCTTCACTGCTCTTACAGATTAGCTCACCCTGAGCTTGAGGGTGAATTTCCCAACTGAACCCTAAATAAATTGTTGTTTAGCAGCTATTTAGAGGGCACAGTCAAATGGAAGAAAAAGCCAGCACAGCAAACACAAGTAAACTCCAATATTTACCACAGAGGAATTGTTAAAACCATCGTTTCAGTCATCTCAGACCAGCAGCAGTTTGGAAAACAATCCCCTTGGAGGATGGGCTGGAGGAATACAGAGCTGATACACATTCCCCACAGGAAGTTCTCAGGTATATAAAATTCCAAATACTAAATAAAACCTGACCAGTATACCAAGAATAGTTCCTGAGCTTTGATCAATAGCTTTTTTTTAAATATACTTCTTCAAAATGCCTAGAAATTTTTGATTCCTTTGTTTCTAATTACAGAAAATTGAATTCTATTGTTTTAGTTTGTCAGGACACAAAACACAGGAAACAAACCATTATTTAGAGTATTTTACCTCCCTATTTATTTTCAGAAGGGATGGAAAGGTGTTGATAATATTCAGAATAGCTTAGGGTAAGATTAGGTTAAATCTGAATCACGGTTTGATTTCAGCAGCACAATAATTCCTCCAGCAGTTCCCACGCAGATACTTCAAAATTACCACTCACTGGTAATCACATTACTGAAATCCATACCTAATAACATTTCTGCTGTAAATAGTGGAGAAATGAAGTTAGAAAGCAGTTGATCTTGTAGTACATCCTCCAAATTGAATGTTGGAAACCTTGTGGGAAGTTGGGTATTCTGGCCAAATTCTGCCAAATTCTGCAAACTTCTCTTTTTGCAAATGAAGTAGAAAACAATCTTAGATTTAGGGTCCCAGCCAGAGTTAAATGTCAGGGTGAAATTCTAATACATGTGGTTTATAAGTATGTCATTTATTTGTGTGTTATTTTAAATTTCTGTGGTCTCAGTGTGGCTGAAGACAGAGTGCAGATTCTGCTGCTGGGCTCTCCATCACACAAGCCTGTCCGTTTTGCTTTTCCAGCAGTGTGAAACCAAGTAGATATTTCTCACCGTGAGCAAACCGATATGAAGTGCACTTAAAACTAATTTTTAAATTGCACTTCATGGAGATCCCAGCTTTGAGCTCTGTAACAGCCTTTCTGCAGAAAATCTCTCCAATAACAGGCAAATTCACTCAATGGCGTGCCTTGTTTAATTCCAATTTGACAATAATAACATATCTGAAACAGAAAAAAAGTCAAAATTTGTTTTATCAAAGGTAAGGAAAACACACCTGCCATGCACCATGATGGGATTAGAGTCACCAGAGCACTGCAAAGGATATTTTAGACTGGTTCTGACCCACTCCTCCGCAAAGAAACTGGAAACACCTACATTCTCAATCTGAGAAAGCCAGAATATTTTTAGTATAATTTGGTCTATCCATGACATATCGGGGACTGTGTTTTGGAACAAGGTGGAGTCACTTCACTGGGTAATGTGCTACAATGAGAAATTCCATATAAAAGAGAGATTTAATAATAGGAGATGTAGCTTCTGTGAAATTAGGTAATTATTGAAGGAAAGTGGCAAGTTTGTACATGATACAAGGCATTTGCCTTCCTTCTCTTCCTTCCCATTTGAAATTAAGGTCAAAGATATCAATTAAATTGGTGGGAAAATTGTATCCTGACCAATGTCTCATTTTGATCACCTGGAGTCTAAATTACCCACTAAATTGCATGTGGTATCCTTACAGAAATGAAGAATAGTGTAATGCTTACTTTTCTGAATGAATAATCTGTACAACAGTTAATTCCCCTGGCAGATATTGAGATAAATTCAAGAGATAAAATAGTACCTTAGATTCTTCATCTGTCTGAGAATTGAGTCTGGGTTACCTGTCCCTGGCTCATCCTTTAGCACAGCTCTGCAGGTGGGATTCAGATCATGTTCTGTGTTTTAATATAGAACCAAAATGAGAAATTAAAAGGTCCCAGTTGTTGCCTCCGACATCTGTCACTGCCTGACCATATGTGTGACAGCTTGGAAGGGAAATTCTTTGCTCCTTTCTTATATTACACCTATTATTTAAAAATCGTTACTCCCTATCTTGAGAACCAAGGGGAAAAAAGTTCACAAGCCAGGATTCAGATCCACATCCAGACTCTTCCTCTAGTCCTGCAAGTGTAACTCATAAATAAGTTTATTTCTTGTTGCTTCCTTGGCAAATTCTGCATGAGCTTTTTCCCAGTAATCCCATGGTTACCCCCAAACATTCTCAGTCATTCTACTGACAGGGGTAAGAGAGGCCATGGAGAAGTTCTGTGAGTGGAAGTTCATCAGCCATGACAATAATGAGGGGATGCAGAGGAGGACCCTTTGTCTGCCAGCTCTGTCTGACTCCTGCAGGACCAACAGCAGCAAAGTACAATTGTTCAGCTCAGGACAAACGAAGGCAGATCCAAGGGAATCCACCCAGGAACTGCTCTGCCTCCCAGTCATTCCTTACAGCAGTTCTGGGCTCTCAGGTGGCACATCAAGCCATCAATATCACCTTTTATCACAAAACCCCTCCCATACTGATAAAGCCTATCTTCTGCTTGCAACTGCCCATCTCACTTAATGAACATTTATCTTGCACAGTCCAAGAGAAAGTCTTTGTGATCATTCACACAATGCACTTTATTTTATTCATTTCACTAGAAAAGGTAGTATTCTTATCTGAACAGTTGCTCCATGTGGTTATTAATAAAAATCCAATGCTACTTGAGTAACATTAAGCTTCAGCTGTTTCCTTCACTGCATTACAAAGAGAGGATTGTTCATAAAAATGTGGACATACCCATAAATTCAGAGTATTAGATGAATATATAATATGGCAAGGACCCCCCCAAATCTCTGAATTAAAAGTAAGAAACAAATGTCTACTTCTGATATACTTACAATGATAAACTTTAAATTTAATCTTCACAATTACTGTAAGAACCTCAGTGGAATAATTAACTCTTTGCAGAGTATATTGCCCATTTTGCCTATAAGATGACTTGTCCAATAAAATGATGGTAAAAAATATGTCTGTTTCATAAAGCAAGCTCACAGGACTGTAATCTCAGAATATTAGAGGATTAACAGTCATTTTCTGTGATTTCTCTGCCCACAAGAGCAGCAAAGCTGAACATCTGAATGCTCCAGAAAAGAAAGCAAAATCAAAGTCTATCCTGGTCTGATCACTAATTAGAAACAATAAATAACTGTAATTTGCATCTTTTACTGACCAGTGTCCTATAAATCCAAACCCAGCAGAAACTCCAGGAACCATTCCATGAGTTTTATTTTGCTCCGGGTGGAGCAGTAGGCAAGACCTGCACTGCTTTATCCCAGGGAAGGGATCCCTTTACTGCTCTGGCTGCACAGACAATCAGCTGTGCCCTTCCCTCCCTCCTCTCTTTCCCAAGCCTTCAAGCAGATTAATTGTTCGAACCGTATTTCCCATGATACCTCCCTTTTTGGGTAACCCCATTAATGTTAGCTCTGTAAAAATCCATGTCCTCAGTAAAAAAATATGCAGGAAAACAATCTTAGAATCACAACCCTCCAGGCCATGCACTGGGGACATCAGTTGCCTGTGAGTAGAAGATGCTGGAAGATATTGCTGTTCAACACAGACCAGCACTGAGGAATTCTCAGGGTGGCTGATGTGAAATTCCCCAAGTATTTGTCTTTTCACTTAGTTCAGGAACAGGTATCCCCGACAGACCTCAACAGTAAAACAAGTCAAGTGATTCAACAGCTGCCCCTCGAATGAGACATGAGCTTGTGGCCAACTCGTTCCTCAAAGGCCAGCTCCTGCTGTATAAAAAATTGCAGCATAAAGAACCATGGCCATTTGTCCAAGAACCAAGGCCATTTGTTCCTTTGCCATAGAGCAGCCAAGACTGTGCTCTCAACATTTTAGAAATAGTCTGCCAAATCATTATGCTGTCACTAAATGGAAACCTTCATTTTCAGGTGTTGCAAATACTATGAAGAGAAAGCTGCAGAGTGCACCCTGAAATTCAGGGTGACACCAGAGAGACTGCACAGCAGTTTTCCACACACCCTAGGGCAAAACTAAGGAGCTGGCTCCTCAGTCTGGGAGGAATGATGCAAAGGCACTTCCACACTGTTAGAAAACAAATACACAATAATAAAAGCTGATTTTGTTCTGCCTGAAATGAGGTGTGATATGGTTACCTTGTAGATGTTTGCAAAATCAAATGATGTCATAGGGAAACATTCCCACTTTGCCACAGGAAGACTTGTCCAAAATCCTCAGCTGGATTTCGTCTAGGGCTTTGACTGACAGAACATGTTATTTTTTCATTACATCATAAACAAGTAGACGTTTTCTTGCCCAAAGAAGGAAGTGTCCCATTACCTCAGCTCCAGTGGTATTTCGGTCCCTCCACTGCCTCATTCTGTGTGAACCTTCCCCATATCTCTTGAGAACTTATTTGTGTCATTCAGAAATGATAGCATGTTTATGAGAAACACTTGACTCACCCATAAATAGCTTTGAAGTTTATATTATTTAAACGAGCACCATCAGGTTATTTGTTGATTGTAAACTTGCTGCTACAAAGTAGGAAATTCATTTCAACAGGTCTCCAGAACAGGTTAATTTCTCTTCTGTAAGAAAGATAGTGATGATGGTGATGATGATAATGATGATGATGATGATGATGATGATATTGATGATGATGATGATGATGATGATGATAAAATTCCATCCATTATGGAATTCAGCTGCCCCATGTGCAAGTCAGACAGGCCACTTGCAAGCTCTGTCCCACAACACTGGTGGATATAATTTTCAAGGAATAAATCTAGGTTTCTGTGTCATCCCTCCTTTCCTTCATATTCATTTTGAATTCTGCACTCAAAAGACACACGAAGTGCTGAAAACAAAATCAGAGTTTGTAGAATTAGGAAAAAACCTAACAGAGGCTCAACAGGACCTCAAGATATGCACTAATCCTTCAATATCCCCCAAACAGCCCACAGTTAAGTCTTTCCCAGGAGATAGTTGTCAGCTTTGCTCTAAAATCTTCCTAAATTTGGAGACTCCATAAATCCCTGGGGATTCTCTCCCAGTGACAGCCTGCCCAGCCATCAGAGCAGTTTTCTCGATGTGTCTGCCCTAAGCTGTGCTCGTTAATGCCATTATTCCCATCCTCTCCAGGATGGATGTCGTGGAGTAATGAACACACACCTGCTCTTTTACAATAAAAGTTGTTGAGTAATAAAACTGAAACTCTCCTGTGTTTAGTGCTCTTCCCCTTAGGCTAAACAACCTTAATTCATTTATATTTTTATTCAAAAGATGCTCTGATATTTTTTGAAGTTGTTTTGGGAGCTCTCTTCAAATGGGCCACAAATACTTGTCCTCCTTGAAGTGCTGTGCCCCAGACAGGACACATTCCTCCAGTTTGCTCTCCCTCAATCTAAAGAGAGGTAAAATATTGCTTCCCATCTCACTCTGAGTCCACAGAACTACGGGGATTTATAGCTCAGTGCAGATGAGACAGGAAATAAACAGATGAAATAACTGCTCTGCCATTACAGCCTTACCCGCTGCTTTGCTGAGATGTCTCTCTTTGATTCCAAGGATCAAAAGGTATTTTCTTTTCCTCAGATCTAGAATTGTTTGGAATTTGTCGGAAAATGTCTTTTTCTCACCTTGATAGAAAATGAATGACACTTTTTTCTTTTTCCTAATTCTTCTCAAAAAGGAGATGAAAATCCTTTGGATGAATACATTTCATTTATGCCCTACTGGATCCTTCTGAAATACCCTCTTTAAAAAAAGAATCATTTTTCTTTCTTCTTCTTTGCCTGTTATTTTATATTAGACACTTATTTTGCCCACAAATATAAAATCAGTACTTTTTTATTCCTAACAACACTGGAATTGTTACTAATATTTGAAAAGCAATTTTGTACTCCTTGCTGTCCACAGTAAGGATACAAAATATGTTGCACTTCAAACCTATGCTATAAAATCCACAAGGTATTAAAATAGCTTGAATAGATTGTCAAATAACAAAAGTACATTAATAAAAATAATTATTTTCATCCATTTCCTAGGCAACTTATACCCATAGACTTTTGGGGCTTGGCAATTATTTAAAAGTGTATATAAAACCAAAAGAAAAGGTGTCTCAAGAATCATTAAAGTGACTTGAATATACTTTATGTCAGGTTAATTGACTTCACACATCATCTGGACATAAACTCAGAACAGTCAAAAAATACAGTTGAAGCAACATTAATTAGTCTGCAGTTACATATTTGGTATTTTCCTGTAAAATACCTATTTCATTCCAGATGTCAAAGTTCTCTAAAAATCCACCAGTATGAGGTCTTGAGCTGATCCAAAATGCTGATGCCTACTCCAGAGAGACACAATCAATAATCTTCATTTTGTAATCTCTTATAAAAAAAAAAAAAAAAAAAAAAAAAAAAAAAAAGAGAGAGAGAGAGAGAAAAAACCCAAGAAGAGTAAAATTAAGCAAAGTATATATTTAAAATCTATGAAAAATCAGAATATTGATCTTCCGGGCTGATGTTGTACATTACTTATGGTACCCTTGGATATCCCCACTGGTGAGCAGGGAGAGTGGTGAGATACTGGGGAGCTGGAAGGACACCACAGCTGCAGGTCCTCATTTCACATGTCATAATCAAGGATGAAAATTTTAGCCTGAAACCACACTGAGGTTTCCCACTACTTCTCTGGGTTCGACTTTTTTTGAGGTCACAAGAGCTGCCACTCTCCTCATGTGGCATCAGTCAGAAAAATAAGCACTAAAGGGAGTGTGGTGCAGATATTTTTATGTCTAACTTTTGTGAGAACGACCCTGTACCAACACTGCAGGATTTTGGAGACAGTTTGAAGCCCAGGAACAGGAAACGGGTGCCAAGTCATGTGTCTTAAAACGTCTTATTTTGGACCTAAACCCAACTCTATGTGCAAAAGCTTATTTTTTTCTCTCAGTGCCTTCGGTGAACAGTGCCCAGAGCAGGAGCTTCCACAGCTCGGAGTCCATTCCCAGCACAGAGCCTTCACCAAGGAGGGGCTACAGAGCCAGGATATTTTGGTAATAAATCCATGTAGTCCAACATGTGGAGAGATGTTTGCTTCCTTTTCGCACCCCTGTGTAGGGAATATTGCATGCAATGGGAATTTTGCATGTCTTTACATAGAGCAGACCATGCTTTCAGACAGGACATCCTGGGGCAAATCAGAAACAACTTAATCCTGCCCGTTCTCTCTCCGCAGGGGGAGTCTAAACTGCCCCATGGGGACNAGGAGCTGCCTGGCCCCGCTGTGCTGAGCATCCCGAGCTGGGCACGGCCCTGCAGAGGTGCCCCGGGCTGGGCACAGGGGCAGCATCCCCTCCCTGCCCTGCTGCCAAGGCTCTGCCCGATGGCCCCGGGCACCCTCGGCCTCCTTGGCCCCAGCACACTCTGCTGGCTCAGGGACAGCTCCTTGTCCCCCAGCACCCCCAGCACACTCTGCTGGCTCAGGGACAGCTCCTTGTCCCCCAGCACCCCCAGGTCCTTCTCCTCAGAGCTGCTCCAGCAGGGCCCCCCAGCCTGTGCTGCTGCTGGGGTTGTCCCTCCCCAGACTCCCCCAGAATTAAATTATAAATCAGCTGAGCCCAACACAGTATTTGATGTGCTGAGGATTGAGAAAACCATAACTAGAAATGGTGCTTCAAATCTACTCCAAGAGAGGTCACAAGTAATGTATTTCTCCAAATTTTCCAGCAGATATTGCCTTACCCTTGAGGGCTCACCTTAAGATGGGAGACATTCAATTTGAGTGTTGCTTTTAATCAAAGGTTGTCAATCACATGATATTATTTCAACCAAAATTAAACAGAGGCTCGCCTGTGTCAGCTTGCTGGTAATGAACAAGTTGCTTTATTTGCATTTAAGTCCAAGTGTTCATAAAAATACCCTGAGGTTTTAGAATTTTCACCAACACTCAGGTCTCACTTCGGAAGTGCATCATGTCCTAATGTAAGACTTTTTGAAGTTAATATACTGCTGACATTAAACTGAAAGACTTTCTTTGTTTCTGTAAGTTCAGAGTGAAAAGGCAATATTAAAAAAAATCATATAGAAAGAAGCTTTCTAAAAGTTTATAGAAGGTGAAAACAACTGAAAACAATCATTTTATATTGGTTTTTTTGTTAAGGAGAAAAATTTACATTTAAATTAATATATTTCACTTGTTTCTTCTGTTCAGTGTTCGACTGTTTGTGTAAAACTAAATAATACAAACCTTCCAATGGTCTCATTAACTTTTGTTTAGTTATCCTATGATGAAATGATCTGTAATTTAAATAATGGACAACAAATCCTACCCTTTGTTTTAAATCTGCTCCAGCTCCTCAGGTATCTGAAATTTTCCAGCTCAAATGTGTTAATTAAAATGTTTTTCCTCTTACAGTAGCATCTGTTTCCAATTAAGTGATCACTGTTTAAAAAGACAACAACAAAAATCATGTTTTTACTAGAGCAAGAATAAAATAACCCACTGTACAACTATGAAAAATAAAAGTGCTCACACTGCAATTATCTGAAAGGCTGAATTAGGCTGGAGACTGCAGTTATTAAAGGAAGTCATGCAGAAATGTGCCCTTAAGCACGAAACTTATTCTAAATTATATCATCCACTCATAGAATTGTTTGTGCTGGAAGGGACCTTGAGGCCCACCCAGTGCCACCCCTGCCATGGGCAGGGACACCTCCCACTGTCCCAGGCTGCTCCCAGCCCCAGTGTCCAGCCTGGCCTTGGGCACTGCCAGGGATCCAGGGGCAGCCACAGCTGCTCTGGGCACCCTGGGCCAGGGCCTGCCCACCCTGCCAGGGAACAATTCCTGCCCAAGATCCCATCCAGCCCGGCCCTCTGGCACTGGGAAGCCATTCCCCCTTGTCCTGGAGCTCCAGGCCCTCTCTAAAAGTCCCTTGTAACAAGTCCCTTTGCTCTTTTAACTGCTTATCTTACCACATGAATCTTTACGTTTAAAATGAGCCAGGTTTATGTATACCCTGAAATTTCATGTTTTCGTTTTGTTAACCAGCAGCCTTTTATCAAATAGGATCAGCCACGTTCACTGACCATCCATGCAAAACGGCTCTGTTTGAAATCCACCATCACAGCCCTTACCTGTTTTTCCTTCATTCCCCCGCGCCTCAGGTCGTTTCCTGCACATTTAGAAATCTATGCAGTGTAACCCCGGGAGATCAGGATCAGTGGGGACAGTGGGATCTCCTTTGGGCTGGGATTGTCTGCTGGAGCTAAACCTGACCTAGGGCTACAGGCGGTTATTCCACTTCAGATGCTGCACTGTTGGAGCAGTGCAGGACTTCTTTGGCTTGGTGTTAAAGACTCACTTTTTGCCTACCAAGTAAAAGCTGCATCAAGGTGAGAGCCACTTAAGTTATTAAATTATTACTAGTATTCTATTATTATTGTTATTATTATTATTATTGTTATTAAATTGCTGTGCCAGGGGAGACTGAGGTTGCCCATCAGGAGGAATTTCCCCATGGAAAGGGTGCTCAGGCCTTGGCAGGGGCTGCCCAGGGAGGTTTGCAGTGCCCATCCCTGGAGGTGTCCCAGGAAGGGCTGGAGGTGGCACTCAGAGCTCTGGGCTGGCGACAAGGTGGGGACTGGGCACAGCTTGGGCTCCATGGTTTTGGAACGCTTTTCCAACCCTTAAGATTCTATGATTTTATAAAATGAAATATTCTATTATTATATTATCAAGCTGGAAATGAGTAATAATAGGAATATGGAAAACCACAAGATTATGGAGCAGTAACCAGGGACATAACAGTGAAAATTTCTCTTCACATGTTTGTCCAGATTTACTCTGTGAAACAGAGTAAATTGGTCCAGATTTACTCTGTGAAACAGGAAACTGAGACATTTTTACTGCCACCAGGTGAATGAATTCTTGGGAGTGTCTAACATCTCTCAGCACTGAGTAAACACAAAGTTATCGAAGTGTTCATGTGCAGCAGTGCTCCAAACCCCTTGACTGTGTGCCTGAGCGCAGGCAGGGGTGAGCTGGGCTCCTCGACACATTTACTCCAGCTCTGAGCAGCAAAGGAGGAGGGAAGATGTGGAATGATGAGAGGCTCAGTGTGGCTGAGTGCTTCAGCAGAACAAGGGGCTGCACGTGGGCAGGCTGGGAATGATTTTCCATAGGCAGAAATTTAAGAAGAAACTGCAAGTGCAAACCACGCTGGATATATTCCGTGGGTAATCACTGGAAGGGTTCTGCTTTGAGCGATGCCCAGGTCTGAATCCAGCCCCACCTCACCATGCCTGGCACTGGGATGGGATCTGCACTGCTCCTTCCTAAGCCCTGGCCTCTCTGGCATGCTTGGAGCAGGATCCCTGCCATCCCAGGGGTTCATTTATCCCAGCAGGGCTCTGTCTCTGCTTTGACCCCCAGTACTGCTGCAGTCTGAACACAGAATGAAAACAACAGCATAACCACAGGAAGGAGCAGGGCAGTGAAATGAAGTAAAGGCTTAATACATGCCACATTTTAGCAATTCCCCCTAACCACACAGTTCAGAAGAGGCCATTTCATCGAGAGTGGTTTGATTATTTGGTTGTAATAGACAAAGCTTTAGTTTAGTTTACCCTCCAGGATAAAAAAAAAATAGGTCAGCTTTTCATTAACAGAAAAAAAAAAAAAAAAGAGAAAGTAGTTATTTAAAAATTGTTATGATATGTTAGACCATTAATAGCAGGATCCTAAGCACAGTTAAGTAGGTGAGAAATCAGTTACTGGGAGGAAGTAGGCCAGTAAAACATCATGAAGTGATTTAACCCATCTAATTAATGGAAATTCTGCATCTGTTTTATTCACATTATACAATTTATGGCTTCTTCTTGACTGTTTCTCTTTCCTCCGTCCTTAAACTTTGAAGTTGCACATAGTTTGCAGCCTGGTACATTGCCAGCTGAAATAACTCTCATTTGATAATAAGTCCAACTGATAAGTTCACTCTTACCCTTTTGATAAGCTTCTATTGAAATCTATTATGTCTATAAATCCAACCAGAGCTTCCTTTTTATTTTATTTTTTTAAACTCAGACTATTTGTCAGAAACCAAATTGTTGCTTCTTTTGTTGCTAAACAGCAGTAGATGTTCTCCTGCTGCCTAAAGAAATAAAATATAACTGAAATAGGAAATATAACTGAAAACTGCCTTCTACCTTTAATGTCTAAAATTCTTAGTTGCTTTGAGCTGACATTCTCTTGCCACCAACCATGCTTTACTTGGAATGAGAAGAAATTAATTTTTTTTTCACTTCTAAAGAAATTTATAATCATTTAACTGTAATTTCCTGCAAATCCAAATCACTTATTGTACCATCATTAGGGCTAAATATTCCTGCTTTATCTACAGTGTTTTACTTTGAATCTCAGGGAGAGCAAATATGATATGGTGCAATTAATGATGTACAGCAATCTCCTCTTTCACAAAACAATTCCTGGAGCTCCTGTGAAGCAGTTAAAATAAACTACTGACAAATAGCAAAAACTGCAGTGACAAGTCCAGCTCATTCAGTCACGAGGAGAAAGGACTTAAGGTATTCTGTAATCCTTGCAATGGCAATTCTCCAACCCAGCTGCTTCAATTTTCACATTACCTGTATTTTTTTATTTATTATAAATGAGGAAAATAAAGTGCCCCACCCAGACCTGAATTATCAGGCAGAAATGTGAAAACTGAACACTCAGGCCTAGAAGTTGTGTGGCCCTGGTGCATCTGCAGCTGAACTGACAGGAGGAGGGAAATCCCTTCAAAGCTGTGCCTGGACACCTTATTCACTCTGCTTTTTATTTTTCTGAAATTTATTACTCTGTAATTTTCTTTCTCGTATACCCTAGTGACTTGCTGGATTGAGATAGAGACAAGGCAATTCAGTTTTATGGAAATATTTATGAGTCTAGTCCCAGCTTCTTTTCAATTAATGGAAAGGATGTGTTTTCCTAAATTCCAGAGATGGAACACACATGCCTTTCTAACATTCTGCTGCATGCAATAGCTTGATAATTCTGGTCTAAGAATAAAGATTAAGACTGAAATACCCCTAAAAATATTAGTGACACACTGAAATAGGATATTCAAGCCTATTTCTCTAATGGAATATTTGAAAGTGCAGTGCTTTCTCAGAACAGGCAAAAGAACTACAGCAATCAATACGAAGTTTGGTAGAAAAAAACCCCCAAAACTTCTTATTCCCTTCTTTCAGCACAAGGCAGACAGATAGATATCTTAATTGCTCAATTAAATTTAAAAAAATGTCACCAGCAACCTTCAAATATTAAAAAAATACACTTTGAAATAAGGTTCAGTACAAAAGCTCGAGTGTGACAGAAATACAATTGTGCAAATGATACTTCAGTAATAATAGAGAAATCTGGCATTTCAGGGCAGCCCCGAGTGCTGGAAACAGGAATGGATCAGAGGAATTAATTGCTGGTCAGAAGGTTCAGGACAAAGATAATCATATGTCTGGAAAAAAGCCTTACTAATCACACAGTGATTGTTCCTCCATTCCCTTAAAGGCCTTTAAAGTGCACAGCTCGTGCATGATGTGGAATTCAGAAGGACAGTCCAGATCCTCACTTACATGATGTGCTTCAGAGATCTAACCATAATCACAGGGTTTCACTGCAGCAAATGCAAGAGTCTCTTGTTGCAGCCATTAGAGGAATTTCACCCTGGTAGTGTTTCAGCAAATTGCACTAATTTAAGTAATTTTCATCAGTGCAGGCTACCAAAGGGGACAAGGCTGGGGTAGGGATCAGGAATTCCCAATTGCCTCATCAGACTTAGTTAAAGCTTATCTAAGGGAAGTATCTTTTTTAAATGACTTGTGCAGATTTACAGAGGGAACAGAGCCTTGTCTAAACAAGAGCAAACCCAGGGTAAGTGTTGCAGCCAGGTTCTCTGCAGCCTTACCGGAGACAGTGGTGCCCGTGGAAACAAACAGGGAATGGTCTTGGCATAGTTGTTTCAGAGATGTTCATTTCCAGCCCCCATGCTCCGAGCCTGGGCACAAAAGACTCGTGCACAAAGACTGAGCTCAGGGGAAAACCAGCCTAAGTAAGGAGTTCTCGGGGCGGGGGGACATTCAAAATGGCCAGGAGGGGAAACAGGACCTGGGTACATCAGCACCAGCAGAGGGGAACCCCGTGTCCAGGGGGAGCTTCCACCCCAGGGTCCCTTCTTCCCAGGGGGAGGGGAGAGCCCCGCAGGAGGGGAACATCCACTGGTAACTCCTCAGAGTGGGCTGTTCTTCCCAAATCCATCTGTGCTGAGCACGCCGTGTGCCTCCTGCTCTGGTGGCAGCCCGAGGGCCACCAGCCACCACCTGAAGCATTCCAGTGTCGCTCGGGACTGTCAGCAGTGCTGCCTCTGGGACCTCTAGGAGACATCAGCTCCACCTGGAGTAATTCCGTGGTTCATGGGCAGGTGGAGGCCTCATTAAATAAATACAGGAATACATTCAAAAGGGATTTTTACAACTCTTCTCCCTCTTCCTCTACACAAACACTACCAAAGCGCCAACTCATCGAGTGGGGTGATTTACAGCACATCATCATGAAAAAGTACCAACATTAACAAATGTTAAACCTTTTTTCCTTTTTCTTGGTCTGTGCATTTCTGTCACATTGACCACACTGACCTGTTGTTTCAGAAATCACATGATTTGCAAAGGAAAATTGGCATCTTTTCTCACTTCTTATTTTTTGATTTTTTTATCAACAGCTTTTGTGTTTCTGTTGCTAGTTTTGGCTCAGTCCGTGTAGCAAAGACAACTGAATAAATGCAAGAATAATGAAAAGCACCATCACACCCATCCAGTGGAAGGGATCTTTGCTCCAGGCTTTATGGGAGCCTCTGGACAACATCATTTCACACTCTGACTCATTCTGTGCTTTAATTTCCATCTGGGATTCACTGCTCCAGAAGAGCCAGAGGCAGTGAAGTTTCCAGGTGGGATCTACTTCCCTCAGAACTGCCCATGGCAATCCTCCACTTTGGGGAAGATGAGGATCCTTCTCTTCTAAACCAACAGAGCCCAAACACTTCCCTCTAATAGCTCAACACAGCAAATTTCTATTATTAAATATTTAACTTGAAACTCCTGAGCAAGTCCAGCAGGTCATGGAACCATGTTACAGCTATGTCTTGTTATACCTCACAGAGCAATAACCCAGTCAAACAAATGCTTAATAGACATATATTTATGGATTTATGGAATATTTCATGGATGGCAACAAGTACAGATCACACATTTCAACCTGAATGTATAAGATAAAGTTTCTTTAAGTATTTAAATAATCTCAGTAACTGTAACTTGTATTCAAAAACTTTGGACTCTGCTGCTCCTGCCAGCAATTTTTAGGGATCTGAAAATTTGCTAAATGAGCAGTGCAGCAGCATAAACTCAAAGCCAATCAATCAAGACATGTGAGTAAGGCTATTGTCTTGCATGAACTCATTGCCTCAGAAGCTGAGAGACAGAGAAAAAATCTGTTGATTTACACTGGCCTTAAAATTAACTAAAATTGAGTGACTTCCCTGGAAAAATATGGTGAGTCAGTTCAGTTCTGTAGGCAGACCCCAGCAGATGGCATCAGCTGGCCAGCAAAGTCACACAACTTCTCCTGGAGCATGAAACTCCAGCGTGAGGAGGCACAGATTAACCAAACACAGAACTCTTACTGCCATAAGAAGAAAGCTGGGACTGCAGGACAACTCCTGGCATCCATGGTTTTGAGGAAAAGAAGTGGATCATTGCTGCAGAAGAGCTGTGAGCTACACTCAAGATCTTATTTTTATTAGTGGACATTTTAAAGTATGAGCACTCCTGCCTTATTGCAGGTGGGGATATTTGTCCCAGATATAAGATGTATCCCAGATATTTTATCCCATATCTGGCACAAATGAGATCCAATTTTATGCGATTTTTTTGTGCAACTGTGATACAAATAATGCTGGTTATTAGTAACACTTTTGCAGAAGATCAACTGTAGCTCAAAGAAATTAAACTATATAGAGAATAAGTCCAGATTATTAAAAATTACTCTGCCTCTCATATTTGGAATATAGAAATGTTTATGATTACTATTTGATTTTAGATTAAAAGAATATACAAAATAAAATGAACCAAGAGCTGATCTTCCTTAGCTAAAAAGGAGATCTTGGGTTTTTATCCATGCAACAAGTGAAAACAAAAAAGGGAAATTCTCTACCATATGTTGTTTTTTTCAATAGTTTTCTATCCCATGCTAGTTTTCAAAACTGTGGGGTTCTTCTGCTGCACTTTGGATTACTTAAAATACTTCTAGCACTGAATAATTTATCATGCTAATAGAATTTGTTATCTTTCTTGTAATTAACTCCCCGGATTCTATTTGTGAGCTCATTGTTATCATCTATAGAATGCTACACCTAGAAACCTGGGTTTCTGTGATTTAACCACCTCTTGAATAAATTCTATTTACACCTGTGCAAATAATGAAAAGGCACCTAAAGGCAGCTTTCAATTTTCTCCCTTCTTTACTCATTTCCTCAAGAGGCAGAGACTTTATAATGAAAAGTCAAAGTCAGCTATACTGAATAACAAAATGTGTTGTTCACAGCACATGTAACTTTTATTAATGACTTGTTCTATTACCTTTAAAGAGTGGGATTTAGTCATTTACTGAAGAATGAGCTGAACATGAACCATGGGAGTGATGCTGTTAATGAAGAGATTTCATGTAAATGATTGGAGACAAAGCAGCACTGAGGTCACTGAGCCAGGCCCAGGCCCAGCTGAGCTGAGCTATGTCACAAATCCAGTGGTGAGGTTGATAAAGGAGGATTTTAAGGCTCTGACAGGGAGTGAGGTCAGGCTGGGGCTGATTGTCCTGCACTAACAAGAGCATCTTCCACTGGCACCGAGCTGCTTCCTTAATTCCCTTTTCCTTCCAGAATGGAGGAGTGTTTCCCCAAAAATGCACACCAGAGCCTGCTGGTGCCTGGTGGAGCTAAAGCAGCCCTGGTGCCTCAGCTGCCCTGGGGAGGAGGAGGGTGACTCCAAGGGTCCCTCTGCACATTTCCCACCCAGGCCCTGGGATGCCCCTTCTGGCAGGGCTGGGCCCCTTCTCACCGTGGCTGCTGCTCCCGGAGGCAGATGTTGACCCTCCTCCAGTGGAAAGGGGAATGTGAGGGTTCCACCGACCCCTGGCTCCCTCTCTACTCCCTCACCTCACTGGAGCTTTGGGGGCCCAGAGCGGAGGGTGGTAAAGCAGAGGAGTAAAGCTGGATCAAACAAACTGCCTTGAGTTATTTAATTCCCTTTCCTGAAGGCATTTTGTAACTCACCAGTGTATTCAGGACTCCCCCCTCCCAGGCACCTGTTAAGTGGGTCTAAGTTTCTGAGGGTTTTTCTCACAATAAAAGCAGTGAACAAAATGTGTAAGATAAAACAAACGTTGGGATGTCTCTGCTTTTTTGCCCATGCATCCTACACCAGCTGATATCTTACTTTAATACACCACCATGCTATGGAAACTTTCCTTTATAGCTGAACTCAATGATATCATAATGTTGAAGGAAATGAGATATTCTGAATCTACAGCGTTACCTTTATTTTTGGAACTAGCTGAACATGTGGTTCACTTATCACTGTGTGATAACATTTTTCTTTTGTTGATTTATTTTATGTGTGGTAAAGCAAAGCTATCAGATTTGATGTTCCCACTTACTGAGCACTCTGCTTTTTAAGCCTCTTACGTTCAGAGCTTTCATAGCACCTTACAGATAAACACATAAATATTTACTTTTCCCTCTTGCAAAATGATCTACACTTGCCATTACTCCAGTTGTCATATAATAAATTAGTATCTTTAAAACTATTTGTATGTTATTTACTGTTATAATTAACTCCATCTTTTAACTTTAATCAAAACATTTTGAATACAGTCCAGTGGCTGACTGACTATTTTGATGTACTTTGCTGGAGACAAGCTGAGATGCTTTGGTAGCAAGAAGGGAGGGGTTTTACTTCACTGTCTGTTCAGAAAAGGATTTAGCAAATTAACTCACAAAAGGGGAAAAACTCTGGAAAAATTAGAAGCACAGATATTCCATTCATGCCATGGCTTCACTCACAAGAATAATCAAGTTCACAGGCTGCTAAAAGCAGACACAGATGTGGCTGGCAGCTACTCCAGATGTTGGTGGGCAAAAGTTTTGCATCAAATGCATCTTTCCAATGATTTTCCAGGATGGCACCTGCCCCCTTCTCTGGGATGTGTTTGTGGAGTGTTGTGTCGTGGGGTCTGGGCTGGAGGTCCAGGGAGATTTCACAGCCTTCTGACACCAAGGTTCTGCATTTCTGCAGCCACAGGAATAAACTAATTATCCTAAAGGTGACCTTGGGGTGGGCAGCTGCTGTGGCACCTTTTGATAGATCTGTTCCCTCCCCGGGGTTAGTTGGAAAGGAAGATTGTTTTCCAGCACGTTGTGGGCGTCTCATGTGCAGAGGGAAGGAGATTGTTGAGCTGGGAGTGTCCCTGCCTTCATTCCCGAGTGGCAGCAGGAATATTATACCTTTTCTCCAGGTGTTTCTTCATGATGTGGAGGTGTCGGCCCGTACCTTCTGATGGGAAACATTTTATAAGTTCTAAACAGAACCAGCAGCTACAAGAATGTTTTAGAGCAGAAGAGTAGCCATATACACGTGCTTTTCTTTCCTAGTTAAAGAAACAATATTACAAAGAACACAGTTCCATTTGAACCTATCTGAAATGTCAGATTTTGCTCTGCTGCATGCAAGCACTATTCCCAGTGAAGTTATTTTACAGATGTGTATAACTGCTTCTTGTAAATGACTGTCATTTATTCCAGAGAATTCATTTTAATTTCTCTGATCACTCTCCATTTTTCTATCCCATCTCATTGGCATGTCAAGATAATTCCTTATAACAGTCATTAAAGGATAACAAGAGATTATAAATGAAAAAACATCTTCTTGCTATTTTATTTCTAAAATTGGTAAATATCTGATTAAAGATAAGAAACGTTGATCCACATGAGTTTAAGTTCAGGCACTCAACTTGAATTTAGGAATTATAGAATCTTCACTTTCACTTTCAGACACACTTTAAACATACAGAATGCAGAAGCAGAGAGAGGTTTTTATTATGGGATTGTTGGGATTCTTCACTGAATCATTTTGAAGGATGTCAGAGAGGGTACCCATAGCCTGCTAAGAATTAAAAACCTACATCATGTGCTTCTGGTGTTATGAAACAACAAAAAATTACAGGACTCCTCTCATTCCAAAGGGCTGAAATAGGAATAGCAGCTTCTGATCAAACCTAATCATCAAGTGGGAACATTTAATTTCAAAAAAGTAATTATGGTACTGGAAAAGAAATTACTGTGATCATTACTGTGATGTTCTTCAATAAAGAATTTAGGCATACATTTTTATTAATTCATTTATATAAAGCATTTTCCCACAAGAGTTTTTATTATCACTGGAAAAAATAACTCACCTCCTGTTGCTTCCCATTGCTTTGTGCCTCAGATAGAAACAGGATTTATCTCATCCTCACAACCTCAGGAGGCATCGAGAGTCTCTAACATTTATACGCAAACCCATGGATTTGAATTTTTTCACAACTATTCAACTTTGAACGTTTAGAATGAAACTTCTTACACTGTCTTCAGTCTTTGACTGGAGTGTTTTGTGGAATTATGTAGCAAAAAGCACACAGTTTGTCAGCTGTATCATTCCTTGAGAGAGTTACCTAGAATCAATTTATATTTAAATCTCTTTCTTTCCACATCCATAAGAAATGCTGCTAAATTTCAGAAGTTGGCAAAACATTCTATATAATTGAAATAAAAATTTCCATTTCTTTCTAGTTTTAGAAGGAGGTTTTATTGCTCCCTATTTGAAACATTTATATGCAATGAATACATCAGCTTTTTAGTAGGCTGAGCTGTATTATTTCATTTCAGGCAAACACAAAAGTGTAAAGCGTTTCTGCCTTGTAAGCCCTCATTTACATTTAAAGAATAATTTTAAGATAATAGGATTTTGAGGGCGGAATTTAGCCATGGCCTAGCTGTTTGCCAAGGAATGTTCTGTCTCCTAAGCAGGCAGGGCTCCTGCTCCTCAGCAGGAATGTTACTGAATCCACTACAAGAGTCACAATGGGAGCATTCAAGGTGACACTGAAATTTAGGAGAGAGATGAGAAATGCAGTCATAAATAGAAACATGTGATGCCTGTGAAATCAAGGTGATGGGACTGAGTTAATGAACTACTTGCTCAATGCTGAAAGGCTGTTTCTATGGAAAAATCTCTTTTATTGGCCATTAGTAACTTCTCAGCACCTTTTGCATTCCTTTGGTCCACTCACAACTATGATGTCCTAAAATGAACGCGTAATTAAACAAATACTGGACAGCTACCAAACATGCTTTTAATCCTCTAACAGTTGGTATGTTTTCAGAGTATTGCTAGTTTCATCTGCCTGGAATATCCAGAATATTTTGTACGTTAGCAAGACTTGCCTGGCCTGCTTGGTGTGGCCATTCCTTGTGGAGTCTGTGATGGCCAGAGCGGCACGGGGGTAGCAGTCTGTCAGATGTGGAGGAATGCAGTGAGCATTTCCCTGCTAACTGCCGTCTCCCAGGTGCCTGTACTGCCTCTGGTCAATTGCCTCTGTAATTCTCCGTGGCTGCCTCCAGACGGGATCCAGCCCCTGAGCCCAGACTCATGCTGGATGTGGCCGGGGAAACTCTGCAAATGGCTGGAGCAGCCAATCCTGCACCTTGGCTTAGGCAAGGCAAAGCTTAGAAAAGATTTTAACATCCCCTCTGTCATAGGTTATAGTGTAAGATGGACCCCAAAAAGTATTTTACCATTTTCATGAGCTGCTGAGACCAGGCTGGGTGGTGCTCCCTGCCTCCTCCCTCTGGACTATCTCCTGTTCATGGGCCCATCAAGGCCTTCCTGCATGACTCACAGGTAACTGGCTCCTGG
>VYXC01011207.1:309464-367069 GCA_013397175.1 Platysteira castanea | reverse complement strand
TATCAAAGCTGGCTCTCATCTCTATGTCATTCTCAATTTCCATATTCAGAGATCCTTCTGCCAGACTTGCGTACCTTTGAGACTTTCCTGTTAAACTATTACCTTCCCCAACAGATGGAGATGGTTTGCCAGCAGTGACCATGGAAATGAAACCCTTCCAACAGGAACCTCCCCACCTGGGGACTGTCCCAGCACCAGAAGGACATCTCACAAACGGGGGCAGCATCCCAAGAATCCAGGTGTGCCTGCTGGAGTGTTTCCTGGGGAATTCTGGCAGGTGGAAATGGAAAATGACTCTGCAGAGGCAGCAGAGCAGATGTCAATGATTTACTGCCATGGCCTGCCCGTGGTCATTACAAACCAGAAACAAGGAAGAAAAACCTATTGGTGAACATAAATTCATTCTGATAGTTAAAAAAAAATAAAGGAAATCCTGGCTTGATATCACGTCATAAGAATTACCCCAAAGTACCCAAAACTCTAATGATGCAAAAAAGTTATATGTAGCTTAACATAATTTGTCTTTATCCAAAGACAAAAATACTAGAGCTACTTTTTCTGCCCTTTTTAGTTTCTAAATACTGAAAGATATCACCTGCCAAAAGTCAGGAGAATGAGCGAGAGACATTCCATAATCAGCTGAACTCTCTCATTTTTCTGGCATCAAGTTATCCCTTAATTGCCTGAGAATTTCCTCAGAGGCTTAATATTATTTATTTTTAGTCCATAAAATTCTCAAAAATCCAAATGTTTGAGGTAATGCTCTATTGACCCTAATCTTTAATATCTGCAGATATTCTGTATTGATTTCAGTAAGTCCAAATGATCTCTTTTCCCCTACTCCCTGATGTGGAGAGAATCAATTATTGCTTCTCCTGGTCAAATTCAGCCTGATTTTCTTTCTCTTTTGAATGAGCAACTGTAGAAACATGTAATAGATAGCAGTATTTAAAATGATATCATTGCATTAACCAAGCTTAAATGGATCCAATCTTCCCAACAGAGTAAAAGAAAGTATTGAAACTGTATTTTTACTATTGGCCTCATTTAGTGGGACCAAAACTTCCAGAAATGAGGTGATATTTTGATAAAAGTGTCCCTGGAACTTTTGGGCTGTTTTACTCCTGAACGATGAAAATTCTGTGCAATAAAGCAGAGGTAAGCTGTGCCTTTGGAAACTCTGCAGCGAGGTCGGGTAAACATTAGGGAGCAACCTATAAAAATTAACTTTCTCAGAGGAACTTTCTGATGCTTTCATTCCTAAGTTCAGATTTTTACTGGGCAGGCATTTAGCACATTCATGTTTCTGTCTAAAAGTTGAGATTCTGAGAATTTTAGTCTTAGATCAAGCTTGGTATTCAGCCTTGGCCAAAAATCCTTCAGTCTGCAAGTAATTCTGATGAGAATAATCCAACTTTATTCAAACACGTACAGAAGACAAAGAGTCACATAAAAACCCCAACAACCCTTCCTCAGTAAAGGGTCTGCTACTGTTCCCCACTGGATCTGGAGAATGGCTCATTCTCAATTCTCATGTAAACTTCTTGCTTCCAAAATTTCAAAAGCTTTAGCATAATATAAATGGAAGTTACTAATTCAGTAGTGAAAATAAAGTTTATCCATCCAAATACCTGTTTAATTTGTTTGGTTCTTTCTCAGCATTTGATAGAAATAACTTATTGCTACAGAAATTATGAAGCCTCTTTCTGAGGATTCAGACTTGTGCCAGGTATTGTGGTTTAAAACAGGTTAGAACTAGACCACACAAAAGCACCAGTGGTATGTAAACATAGATACAAAAGTTATGCATTCTATTTTTATATTTATTTTCTTCCATGAGTTGTGGTTTCCTCCTTTCCCAATATCAAAGATTCTGTTGGAAAAACCTTACAGAATCATTCACATTGGAAAAGCCCTCCCAGCCCATCCAGCCCAAGCTGTGCCCAGTCCCCACCTTGTCCCCAGCCCAGAGCTCTGAGTGCCACCTCCAGCCCTTCCTGGGACACCTCCAGGGATGGGCACTGCAAACCTCCCTGGGCAGCCCCTGCCAAGGCCTGAGCACCCTTTCCATGGGGAAATTCCTGCTGCTGTCCAGCCTGAGCCTCCCCTGGCACAGCTTGATGCCATTTCCCCTTGTCCTGTCTCTTGTGGTCTGGGAGAAACATCCAATCCCAACCATCTCACTATATGCAAAAATGGGTTGGTGATTTCCAGTATCACTTGTTAAAATAATTTTTTAAAAAATATGGTTTGCTTATTGAGCCCACTGTGACATGAGGACCAGATTCACAATTTTTTCCCTAAGTAGACCCCAGTGTCTGGCAGTGGTGTTTCTAAAAGCTCTTTCCCACTTCAGTATTAACCCCATGTAAGATTTGAGCAATCAGTAGTCAATGACAGCATTCTGGTCATGTGGCTGCAGTTAGAACAGGCCAGCAGCCTAAGGGTTAAAAGAAGAGGCCCAGGTTAATGTTGCTCCTCTGTCTTGGGCTGCATGAAGCTTTTCTGGAATGTTATTCAAAGACTAACCCTGTCCTCAGCTCATTTTTTTAAGCAAAGCCTGCAGTACTTGAACCTGTCTACTTCTAAGCCTTGATTAATGTCATTAGCTGCTGTTCTCCCTCTCTCCTCATAGCTGCCAGATGGAATGCTGAAGATTATTCTGCATCACTTAATTGGAGTTTATAATTAAAAAATGGTGAGTGCTATGGACTCCGTTTTGCCCCTTTGATCCCGACACAGGCAAACAAGTTTCACTAATCAGTAATTCCCCCATGTCCTCTCTCAGAGCCTGCCTGAGCTCATATGCCTCTCATCTCCGTTGTATATGTTCTTTTCACATCATTCCCCAAAACTGTGGAGACAAATTCTGGTCATACATGTTTTTCCCTTTCAAAAAAAGTCATCCTACATATGGAAATGCAGCTCTTTCTATGTCCTCCTGTGCATCCCTCCCACAACATGCAGCAAAATAGCAATGTGTGCCCAAACCACACATATGGCTCCTGGAAAGTCAGCTCCAGGACTTTTGGAAGTTCAGCTGAGGATAGTTTTGAGAAGTGACTTTCTGCATCATTTTTGGAGGGGAGCCAAGCTGAGCAAAGGCAATTATACCTCCACTTCTGTTTGTAGCAGCAAAGTGTATGCGCGCACAGGAATGTGCATCAAAGTTTGCACAGCGATTTTAAAGCAACTGCTTCTACATTTCTCTGTGCAAACAGTACCACTGCAGGCAGAGGTAACACAGAAATTGCTCAGTATGCATCAGCTGTAAGAAATGGGTGCTTCAGACCTCTCTTTTCCTTGTGAACTTGCAATGCACGCCACAAAACCCTTCTGAGAATGTTCTAAGACATGTAAGGCGTTCAGTGAAAATGACCCACAATGACTGAAATGTCCTCCCTCAGAAAAAGAGAAAAATGAAGAGCACCATCACCGGCCCTCAGTGCTGTGGTAGCAAAAAGGCTGCTGGACTGGAGTCTGGCCTATTGGCATGAATAATTCTGGCTCTGGTAGGAATTGTTCCCTGGCAGGGTGGGCAGGCCCTGGCCCAGGGTGCCCAGAGCAGCTGTGGCTGCCCCTGGATCCCTGGCAGTGCCCAAGGCCAGGCTGGACACTGGGGCTGGGAGCAGCCTGGGACAGTGGGAGGTGTCCCTGCCCATGTTACGAGTTTCTTCTCAGTATTCCAAACATGGCACTATGAGACACTTTTCCTTTTGTTAAGCAGGCCTACGATTTATGTGCTGGATTTTCAATCATGTCCTATTTCTTATGGACACATCTCCCCCCTGCCCCCCTCCAATTTGTCTCATACTAATTCTTCTCTTCTACAGTGAGTTTTATTATTCATGAAAGATAGCTGCTGCAGAAGAAGCAAGGACTGAAATGTTTAATGTCATAAGGAGCTGGGGGAGCTGTGGAAAGGCTGGACAAGGATCCACAACTCCAGAAGAAACACCAGGTAATCCCTTGCAGGCCAAGAGGAAGCCTGGGCTGTCTTCAAGACTTTAGGGTTGAGAAAACAACTGTATCCACCAGTTCATGTTCCTTTCACAGTGCCAGTAGACTACAATGGAAAATCAAATACATAGATTTTCCTGAAAAAAGTTTGGTCCTGGAAAAGCTTTCCTGTGTTGTACAAATAAGTACATTAAGCAGATGAACTACATAGTCTGGAGGAAGAAATGCTCAGCAATGCTGTCCCCACAGGCTCTCCACACCTCGGCAAAGTATTGCCCCAAAATAGATTTATCTACACATATTTAGGGCCAAAACAGATATTATTGTCATCACAACACAGGAAAGATAATTTGAAACTGCTGAAATGTAGCTTAGTGATTTACAGTTTACAAAGAAAGTTTTTCAGCTCTTAACTGCAATATTTAGTGTTGTCCAAGTGTAATGATGGGATACTTGAGATTCAAGTCTGTGTTTGTAATTACCTTAATCCATAAATTGTAATCCCAGAAGGTAATAAAACCAGCCATTTTGAAGAGCAACCAACAGAGCCCATCATTTTCTGCCATTGCTGAGCTGAGGATCAGCAGCACACAAGAGTCAAAATGCTGTTTGACAAGGGATGCTGCTCATTACAACACAGACTAAAGTGATTTATTTGACAAAACAAGGCCACTTCCATGTTACACTTGCGGGTTTTTTGCCAGTTTCTCCTGGCCACTGGTAAAGAAGGGGAAACCAGAAATAGGGAATGACTACTGACTCCTCCCTTGGACAGAGTCACATCTTAGCTAGAAGCAGATTTCTTCTGAAATTACTGTTATTTCAGCATTTTACATTTTTCTATGAAGACCTATGATTGTTAATATGACTCAGTAATAACCCATACTTAGCAAAAAGAGTGTTTCTTTGTAATTAGGGCGTTTCTTTCCAGTTTAGACCAGAGTTATGACTAAGGTACCTACTTTTTTATTTATTTTAGTGCTTTTCCTTTTAGTCTTCTCATATGTTTTTTCTTTTGTAAATGTTAAGGTCTGTAAAATAGAGGTTTATAAGAAAGAGAGTGTGAAAGAAGAAGGCTGGAAATGTGTATTTATTTTGTGTGTCCATCACCCAAAGCTGAAAAGCAAATGCTGCACTTTTTTGGGGGCACATCCCCTACTTTTGTGAGGGATGAGAACAAACTGTAGTGCTGTGGTCGTTCTTTGTGAATGACAACACTCAAACAACTTAATGAATAGTTTAGGCAAAAATAGTTTCCTAGGCGACAATCAAGGCATATTAAGAAACCAAATGTGTCCCTCCTTGTTCCTCTGGACTTATCTGCCAAATCAATGGTTTTGGGGCACGGGACTCCTGTCTGGAAGTCATTGTGGGAAATGGTGTCAGTGCTTATTAAAGTGCAATCTATAACCAAAAGTTTGATTACAATATCATAGAATCATTGAATAGAATCATGGAATGGTTTGGGTTTGGTTTGGGTTGAAAGGGACCTTAAAGCCCATCCAGTGCCCCCCCCTGCCATGGGCAGGGACACCTCCCACTGTCCCAGGCTGCTCCCAGCCCCAGTGTCCAGCCTGGCCTTGGGCACTGCCAGGGATGCAGGGGCAGCCACAGCTGCTCTGGGCACCCTGGGCCAGGGCCTGCCCACCCTGCCAGGGAACAATTCCTGCCCAAGATCCCATCCAGCCCTGCCCTCTGGCACTGGGAAGCCATTCCCTGGCTCCTGGCCCTGCAGCCCTTGGCAATTGTCTCTCTCCATCTTATCAGAACTCCTTAACATGTCATAGACTCTTTGTCTCTTTTTAGAATGTATGAGATAAAATTTTTCAATAAATACTGCTTGCTAGCTCATTAAAGTTGCTCAGAATGCCACAGACAACTGTGGATCAATCATTCCTCATTACACACAGATCTAAATTTCAAATGGCCATATGCAAAAGGTGAGAGCACATATTGAAATTCACACCATTTAGTAGCTATGATTAAACCCAAAAATCTCACTAAAAAATCAATGTGCTTTTTCCACCCAACTCATGGACATGGGATTTCACACACAGAACTTCAGGTTAATGACACCTAATGCATTTCACAAAGGGACACGCAGCAACATTTAAATAACAGCTAAATAATTAATAAATTGTTGAATCAGGATTGAAGCACATACATGCTACTTATATCCAAATTTCAAGGGGGAGGGGCTTGGTGGGATTGTGATGTGAACTGTGAGCTGTTTAAAGGGGAAATTCTCTCCACCCCCAGACCACCACAAAAATATTGGTTTCTAAATTGTTGCTTGGTGCAACCATATCTTTATTGTGACCCCCAAAATTTAAATAAGCAGCACTTTTTTTTTTTTTTTGGTCAGATTTTGAGCCCATTCATAACAGCTGGGACCCAAAATATTGTAACTGTTGCCTTGGCTACAAGTCCAGCTAAGAGGCCTTTTTAAATGGACTTTCTAAATTCTAGAAAAGGAAACAGAAAACACTCCTGTGGGATATATAAGAGGCTCTGAGACTTTCCCAGAGGTGAGATTCAAGAGGCATTTTTTTTCTTTTTTTTTTTGTATCTTTTTGCTCTTGAAAATATTTTTGAGCTGCTAACAAGCAGGTCTTACCCAGCTGAGCAGAACATCTGGCACCTCACCCTGGGGTGCAGGTGATGGAGAACCAGACTGAAACAGATGTGGCCACTTACCTGCATCAACACTCCTGCTGCAGTACAGGCAACACCACACAGCCTTTCTGAGAAATTCTGAACAGTTACATGGAGCTAGCAGAGATTTAAAAACTCTGGTATCTGAGGAATAATGAAAAAAGCCATTTATTGTTATTGATTGAATTGCCCTGTCCTCAGCACAGCAATATTTCATGGAAGTGCTAGAAATATATTTACTTTGCTCATTATAATATGATGTGCACAAATCTTTTATTTAAAATCCCTCAGTAAAGCTTCTGCATAATTAAAGTTCCTAATGCTTAAATACTCTTTCTGCATAATCATACAAAGCCAGCCTAAGATTGGTCCTCTTGGCTTTGAGAATTAGGAGAAAGCACTACAAGGCAAAACATGATTTTTTAACAGACGCTGGTGTAATGAGTTCCTGTGAGAAAGGCTCCCATTGTCTAAATTCTTTTAAACAGCACTGCTTTTTATGGAATAACAATAGAACTTCTTACGCGAGTCAGTGGCAGCTTTTAACGGATCATAATGCATAACATGTATTTTTTACTGTTTGTGTTTTTAAACTGTTATGTTGTTCCAGAGAAACAAATAGGTCCAACACATTCCTAACTGCTCCTTAAATGAATATCACACTGTAAAAAGCTCAGTTTTGTAAACCCTCCCAAAGATTAAATATAAGAATCAGGTAAATTTGTATTTTGCTACTTAGGGATGGGCTTCTTACCACTGATATGTCTAAAATATATGCCTTTTATCAGCTGCCAAGATGATAACCTTGTTATGATCCGAGGTCCTGAATGCATGTGCAATAAAATATGGAAAACACACATTTTTTGCCACTTTTGATCGCTAGTCCTTCTTACTTTTGGTAAATAATTTTTTTCTTCTATGCTGGGAAGTGCCAAACACTAGAGAGAAGGAATCAGAAGCAATAAAAATGGTCATTTCCTTTCAGCTAGAAAAACTTCTAGAACATCCTTCTTTCTAAGTCTTCTGGCCATTCTGCTCTCCAAGTAACAGTAAATAGTCGCAGTTCTCACAAATGAGGAAAATACCAGAAAATAAACACCCTCACTGATAATTTTGATTACACAGAGTCCTGGGTTACTTTCCTTCAGCTCAACAAGCTCTGAGCATTCCCCAGGGGATTAAATGGGGAAGCTGTGCTAATATGGGCAATGAAGGAAGCAAGAGCCTGTGAGATCCATGCTGACCCCTCCAGGCTGATTTCAATTCAGTCTTCGTTTGGGAAGGCAAGAGGAAATGTCCTGCTCCAAGCTCTTCTGTTGCAACATTCCTTTCCATCTTGGTTGGTCCTCATTTCCTCCTGTTGCTAAAGAGAATTTGGAGGAAAACACAGGTCTGGGACGAGGGTGGTGAGATCCCCCAAAGGAATCTATGACAAAGGACATAAATCCACTTGGGGTTTAACGCTCCTGGAAATTGGATAGTCCTTCCCAGTAGATGGCTGATGTTGGCAGGCAGGCAGCAGCCCACTGGTGTAAAAGAAGAGGAGGGCAAGGCCTGCTGTGGGAGCAGCCTGGCGAGCTCTGCCTCCACAGGGTGATCCATAAAAGGCTGAGCCATTTCCCAGCTAATCCACGGATAAATCCCTGTGATAAAAGGGCCATCCCACAGCAGTTTAGGAGTGCTCCTCCTCATGTTCCACTCGTATCCAGGCAACAGGAGCACCAGGGCCAGCCGGAGGCAGAGGTGGGGTGTAAGGGTAGGGGCCCGGGCACATTTCCTGTGGCAGGGCAGGGAGGGCAAAGGGCTAAAGACAGGGTATTGATTAACATTTGAATCCATTTGCATATTAAAATAGCTCAGCTTCTTCTTTGAGGTACTGAACTGTGATCCAACTAATGCATAAAGACACACTGAGAAAGTATTTTAGGTCGAGAATTAACTGTAAAATCCCATCTTCTTGCTATATGTATTTAATTTTTCCCTTTGCTCTTCTACTCACCAGCCCTCCTAATTTGTATTTCTATTGAATATTGACTTTATGATAAGTTCAGCCCCCTGTATTAGCCAAGACTGTAGGACCAGATGGCAGAAATTTAGGTACACACTATCCAGCTGTTAGCAAAGGTATTTTGGTTTCCTACACGTTATGGAATATTAATTATAGACAGCTTGGGTAGAACAAGGAGCATAGCAATTTTTCAAGCATGATTGCAGTGAAAAATAGTGACAGGTATATCCTTCCATGAAGAAAATACTTTAATAACTTCTCTATTTTATCACAGAGACTATTCAAAATCGATGGAAACTTGGTTTGATACCCAGAGATCCTTTGGAAAATTACAGTATCAGGCTTGATATTGTATAACAGAGTACAGAAATCCCAGTTAGCAGAGCAAACACATTGGCAGTGTTACATGTCAGCGAATAAAATAGCTCCATTTAAAACATTTAGTTCATGTAATATGGATCCCAGTTTTATTTAATTCAGTAAGTTGTCAGAACAGTTCTCCAGAATGGAAACAATTTTTCTCATTTTGAGAAAGACCTTCTGTGTAAAAAAATCCAGAGCAAAGCACTTGCAGTAAGAAGCCAGCAGATTGTTTTAGCTTGATATTAAACAGCTTTATTTCATATAAAATATCCTTTCTGTATATAGATAATAACCTGAAATCAAGAGAATGAACCTGGATGGTGGAAGTTACCTCCATTCCTTTGGAAAAAAAATAAGGGAAGTACTTGAATAAGTACTGGTGGGGACCATTTCCTGCCATGCCTGTGGGATGAGGGTTCTCCAAAAATCCCATCACCTTAGCAGCAGCTCAGCTCAGCAGGGACAAAACTCCAGAGCACTCAGGGAAGTGTCTCTTCTCCTTTGAGTCCCTCCCTCTCCAGACATGGATCACTGCTAAATGGTTGAAAATGCATTTAGTTCTTTTTTCATCCAGTGGATTAAAACATTTGGGTGGATTGGAGAGTAATTTCCTTAACCTGGCTGTGGCATCAGGTTCTAATGGTGTTCTGGCCACCTGGCTGAAAGACAGAACAGCACATTTCAGATGGAATCATGCCTGTGGCTACAGAAAACAGTCTGGAGGGTTAAGATTTAGTTGGGAAAACTGACCCAGCGAATCAAAAAGTGCTGAAGCAGCATGAGTGCAGAAAGAGCTGCTCATATTGTAGGAATTGTGCTGCTCCATTGCTTATGTCACAGAAGTTTCAACTATGCATCCCTTGGACTCATCCCACCGAAGTTCACCCTAATTAACTCCTGGTGGCCCATGGATCTTTTGTACTTGCAGCAGAATGCAGGTGACCCAAGCCTGCAATTTGAGCCCAAAACAAGGGGTTTATAAACAAAGCTGCAGACAAAATACAGGAAAGAAGCTCAGATATTCTTGCACTGAAGCACTGAAGAACAATGGTGATGTGAATTACTCTTATTTGAAACATGTTGAAATGATCCACTGAAAAAAAGAGATGGACAATAAAAATGGGACTTGGTCCAGATTTATAGTCTCATTAGTTTAACTTTTTGAGCAAAGCTGGAATTGTTCTTTCTGGCTCAAGAGACCATGCAGGGCAGCAAGTTGCTCTGTGTGGTGCAAAGGTGCTGCCCCTGGGTCAGGGCAGCCCCCGGGGTCAGTCCAGGCTGGGGCTGAGCAGAGGGAGCAGCGCTGGGAGAGGCCCTGGGGCAGCTGTGGGGCAGAGCTGGCCCTGCCCCGGCCGCGTGCGCTGGGACCCCAAACCCCCCTGCCCTGGGCTGAGCCCAGCGGGGCAGCAGGGGAGGGGGGATTCTGCCCCTCTGCCCCTCAGGTGAGACCCCACCTGCAGAGCTGCCCCAGCCCTGGGCCCGGCACAGGAAGGGCCTGGAGCTGCTGCAGAGAGCCCAGAGCAGGCCCCAGCATGAGCAGAGGGATGGAGCAGCTCTGCTGGGAGCAAAGGCTGCCACAGCTGGGATTGCTCAGCCTGGAGAGGAGAAGCTCTGGGCTGAGCTCAGGGTGGCCTTGCAGGGCCTGAAGGAGCTGCAGGAAAGATGGAGAGAGACAATTGCCAAGGGCTGCAGGGCCAGGAGCCAGGGAATGGCTTCCCAGTGCCAGAGGGCAGGGCTGGATGGGATCTTGGGCAGGAATTGTTCCCTGGCAGGGTGGGCAGGCCCTGGCCCAGGGTGCCCAGAGCAGCTGTGGCTGCCCCTGCATCCCTGGCAGTGCCCAAGGCCAGGCTGGACACTGGGGCTGGGAGCAGCCTGGGACAGTGGGAGGTGTCCCTGCCCATGGCAGGGGGTGACACTGGATGGGCTTTAAGGTCCCTTCCATGCCAAACCATTCCATGAATTGATGGAGTGAGATTTTACACTCCCATTTTCCTTTCACTAAAATGTCAGGGCTGGATTTCATTTTTTTAATTCCCCTGCCAAACACCATTTCAGATCCCCTGAGGTCCCCTGCCCAGCCTCTTGTTGGTGATGGAGATTGTCATGGGTGACCTCCAATTCCTGCAGCACACCTGCCAGACCCTTGCTGAAGTTTTGGATGTCACAGGACTTCAGCATGGCACTAAACACCGGTAATTCAGCTGCTGATCCCTCAAAGTCTCTTGGTTTTCTGTCACTGATAATCTCAATTTCCTAAAGGTAATACATGCAACATAAAAGTTCAAACAGCACTGAACAACTCAGACAATTATAGAAAGAAAAATGAATACCTAACAGAAGGAAAATCAAAGGAACTTCTAGAATGAGTATTTCCAAAACCCAAAGCTCCAGTTACACATCTTCATCTACATTAACTAAAGAAATAAAAGAGTAAAAAGTGCAACTATATGTGGGTAATTTCTGAATGAAAGCACAGGTGATTCCAGCAATATAGTCCATGGAAACAGTCCAAAAATCTCACCTGAATGATCAGATAAGATATTACTTGTCTGAACACTTTGTATATTTGCAGCTTGTTTTTCGTGATCAGTGACAGAAAGTATGAATTAGTTTCATTCCGTTCTTGCCAAACTATTTGCTTAGATTTTAAAGGAAGGAAATAACCATTGTCAGTCATATGAATTGAGTATATCATTATGTACAAGCAGGCTTTAAACAGCAAAATATGATCGTGTCAAAAAAGGTTGCTTACCTACCAATTTTGTGAAAGTCATGATTTGAATATCCTCTGACTGATATCCCAACAATGCATCTCATCTCACACTTTGGATCACATCATTTCCCTTATGAGTCTCCCGAAGGGAGAAAAAAAAGGCTCGGAAAGTTTTCTTCCACATATCCTGTTTAAAAAAAAATCAACATTTAAAATTTATTTGCCCACACTTCTACTGTCAATTCAGCATCAAAATCTGTTCCAAGTGTTTCCTATTTACAAGCTTTTTTGGAGTTAATAGAAGTGCAAGAGTTCTCCTGTCGATGTTTTTAGTAGGTTTTTTTTTAATATTTATTTTAACAGCAGACCTTCACTCAGTGAATTTTCTCCCAACCAGAGCTCTAAATTGGTTCCTGAGGATCAGTTCTTCCTGTCATCTGTGGTGCAGTAACATCAGGGATAAATTGCTTCCAAAATAATTTTAACATACTTTTCTTCTTCAGTAAGATTTGGATCCCATATAATTAATAATGTTTCTAAGGTAAAGAGAAAGTTCTGAAAAGCTCAGTCTGGTGCCAGTGGCTTCCTTTGCCTGGGTAAAATGACCAGCAGTTTGTTAGCAGGGTCTGACCCAATAAACTTGGGTTTATTTCTATTTAACAGCCTCTAACTCTTCCAGAATTTTTCAATAATTTGTGTAAAATTTCTTTACCCAAGCTTAAGTCAACCTAGGGGGAAAAAAAAAAAATTAGAAAAATGGGAGAAAAAAATCCCTCAACTTAAGGAATATAAATTATTTTGCAATTTTTGTTAAATCAAGAATTGGCACCAAGTCTTGCTCATAAGGAAGGAACATGAAGCATCATTTCCAAGGATTGTAACCTGGAGAAGCTTTTCATTGTACACACCATTAAAGAAAATATCCCATTTTGGCTGTGCTGGGTTCACACCTCCTGGGAGGGGGAGGGAGGGGGAGAGGGTTGAGGAGAGAGAGAAACTTGTTGCTAGTGTTTAAAAGAAACACATAACAGGGCAGTTTTGTGTCTGGCTTTCTGCCATGGTTTTTGTTTCTAAGCCCAGCCTGCAGCAGCCCTGTCCTGGGCCAGGGAGTCCCAGAGAGCCTCTGTGAGCCCGGTTATTTGGTCCAGCTGGAGTGAGACACAGACACTTCCCTCTTTTTCGGGAGCCTGCAGGTCTGGCTCGGCTCCAGAGCAGGACTCCAGTTGTGCACAAACCCATTTAATCTCCTGGGAGCAGAAGCTGCTGTGTAAAACAGCTGCTGTAGCTCAGACCATTGCCACCATGGCTGGGAGGCATCGCCTGGTGTCTGCCCAAGATCATATCTGGAACCTGGTGCACCGAGACAAAAAGTTTCCCTTCCACACTGCCTCAAATGCTTCCCGTAAAGTAACCTCAGATAAAACAGAAATGGTCACCCTTGAGCTTACATGGTTAGAAACAGAAAGTCACAGCCCACTAATTAGATGTCTAATTAGACGCTGCTGACTCCCATGCCCTTTCTGAAACCCTGACATCAAATACACACCATAAACTTCTGAGTATGACAGAAATGGAATCACCTCTCTCATTTTGGAAGCATTAACTGCTGCTAATAGGGGGGTCGTACAGTGCTGGAAGAGGTGTGTGCAAGCAACGGCTGAAGTGGAAGTAATCAGTCTATTAAATATTTCACACACAGTGTATTCCCCTTAGATTAAACACATGAAGTCTCTTTCAATCCAAGCTGAACAAAAAGAAGCAAAATGTCAAGCTATTATGTTAACATTTTCCAACTTCAGGTCTTTATCAGCTCTCTGAGACAAAGACCAAATCGAGCTTTCATGTCTGAACATGGCGAGCAGGATGCAGGAGGTGCAGCACTACTGTCAGACATTTGGATCATTCCTCACCAAGCAGAGAGAAAAATGTCAGCTGAGATGTTCACACAGAACTTGACATTTGGGTAAGCGAATATAACCTTCAAATCTGGCTTTCCTTTTACATGCAGCAGAAAAATACAAAAGTAATGGAGACAGGCAAAGTAGAGTTTGAAATAATCATAGCACAACATCTTATTAGTCCAGATCCTGCCTACAGGGCCTAATCTGAGGCCTTGTTCCAGCAGCTGTGTGTCACCTGAGAAATGAACTATAAAAAATTAAAACAGAGAGCAGCACTGTGTATTTTTCAACTCCAGCCTAGTGAGGTTGTGATCTCTAAATAGGTTCTGCCAGGGAGTGCTGTGCCTGCAGCTACAACCTACAAATGTAGGACATGCAGAACACAGAGAACTCGCTCTCTGCCTAAATATTTGTTAGAGGAACCCCAGCACACCCCGAAGAGGAGGTGCCTCTCCCCCTGCCGGTCTGTGACACATCTGAGTCTGCAGTTAAAGCTGGAAGTTGGTAAGCTGAGCATTACCACCTGTAATTCACCTCAAAATGATATTATTACGTTCAGAGTGAGAGGTGTAAATAGTATTGAAGGGTGGCAAACATCCACCACTGCAATTCTCCAAGTCTGAAATTCCAATCTGTGTGTCCCCCTAAGGTTTGCTACCCCAAACCACTCAGTAGAGGTTAAAAATGAACATAAAAAAGAAAAAAAAAAGGGATAAAACAAAAAGGAGGCGCTATCAGCACTGACTCTGGCTTTGGAAGAGTGCTCTGAAAAACCTCACACAATACAGAAGCAGAGGCTTTGTATTTAGTTTGCTTCTGTAATTTAGGTGGTTGAAACTCCATTTTCTTAAAACAATTTGTATCATATCATTAATAGTGATTAAAGCTAAGAGTTACAAATAAAACCTCAGAGCTAAATTTCAGCTACTTTGTCCAAAAAAGCCCTTTTTGACAACTATTTATTCAAAGATTTCTCACTGACACCATTATTCTAGGATATGAATGTTAATTATTACATTTTTAAAATTTCATCAGAATTTTCCAGATATATTTTTTCCTGATATGATTTTGAAGAAGTTCTATGATCAGTGGAATCTCAGGATGATTTGGACTGGAAGGGAACTTAAAGCCCACCCAGTGCCACCCCTGTCCCAGGCTGCTCCAAGCCCCATCCAACCTTGACAGCCGAGATAACAGCATGGACATAAGCCAATATGACCAAGTGTTATTCCCCCAAACAAGATTTAAGGGATGGTATCACAGCTGTTCTTTGAAAATAGATGCTTTCAGCCACCTGAGGGTGAGAACAGCCCATGTTAGTGCAGAGTTCCACCGCCTGCAAGAGGAACCCTGCAAGGGTTGAATTCTCCAGGTGATGGACACCAAGAAGGTTTGGAGAATCTTGATCACTTTTGAAATATCTGTTTACTAAATGAGAACTAAACTTTTGAAGTTCATATCCTAAATTTTCAGTAGAGGCAAGCAAGTTCAAAATTATGTGTTTTTCCGCTGCTTTTCTCCTTAGCTACCTTACACTGTAACTTCTGTTAAAGACTCACTCACTGGAAAATATGTTGTTGCTTTTAGTAGAATTCTCAAATTTAAAAACAAAAACAACAAAACAAACAAGAAATTTTGCTGCTGATAGTAAATTTTGCTATAGAGCCTCAAACACCATCACATAAATCTCTTTACCATGCAATCAAAATAACTTCTCCTGCTAAAGGATCCACAACCAAAACACTAAATCAAGCAACCACCTCTTCTCACACAGGAGAAGTCTGGTCTCAGTTCAGCACTTACATAAAGGTACAGAATCTAACAGTAAATAATCCAAAATTTCTGTCCTACCAGACGCTGAAATCATCATGAAGCACTATCTTTGCAGAGTTTTTAATATCAAGGCACAGGAAGGATATGAAAAACTCATCAAGAACAAACTCCTCTTTAGCAAACCAGGGAATGCTAGATCTGTCAAAGCAAACAGAACAACGAATCATGGATTTGTGTTATGAGTTGTGTGTATGCCAAAGGTTAAAGAGACTCAGATTCTCAGTGATGTTAAATCTTAATGGCTCCAAATATTTTACACAATTTATCTCATCTGAGTAAAGACTGGCTGAGTGATGAACAAGGCTATTCATAAGCAAAAACATTAAACTCCCTGCACAGCAGGAGCTGTGGTTACACTCAATATATGGATTTGTAGGACTGATAAAAGGTGTGTCTGGCACAACCTCACTGAGGTTACAGCACAGCAGAACATTTGCATCCCAAGCTTCTGTCAGCGAGCCAGATGCCTCTGATTACATAACAACCTGATCAGCATCTTCGGGCAGATTTTTTAGTCTGCAGCACCTCCTTGAAATTGGATGGAAATGGCTCACCGAGGTCCTCACTGTTTGGTTGATGTGGTGTTCTGGCACTGCTTCCTTCTAACCTGTTGTATTTCCATCTCCTTGTATCATTCAGTGCAATAATTTCCTCCAAAAATTAAAAAAAATACCCACAACAAAAAAAAAAAAACCAAAACAAAAAAAAATCTTTTCATTTCAGTAATATCTAAATGAAACAGTGAGAATGACAAATGCAAGATTCACTCCTTTCATTTGGATTATGCTTTACTGAAGTTTTTCTTGGTGGAGATGAGCTTTAAATAGAATTTGCATTTCTTTTCCTCTCTTTCCAAATTTTTTTGTCCCCTCTCCCTGAAGTAATATTGTATTGTGTCCTTGTAATAGTGTATTGTACCCCTTAAGTAAAATTGCATATTTAACAAAAAAAAAGTTTTCAGTGCATATCACTAAAAGAAATAAACAGCTACTATTTAGTGCAGCTGTTGCAGTAATTGTATGGGAGAATACTGGGAATGTTAGAAGGTGATTGGGTAATAAATGACTCTGTGCACCATCACAGAATCATTTTGGTTGGAAAAGACCTTTAAGACTGAGTCCCACCAATAACCCATCCCAGCCACCACTGACCCATGTCACATTTATTTGAATAGTGGGAATAAAATCAAATTCACATCTTCTATCCAGTGCCAAGCACAAAAGGAGTCAATGACTGGGGAGTTGGTCCAGAAAACCTTTGAAGGTCCCTTCCAACCCAAAACCATTCCATGACTTTACTACATCTGAGCATTCAGCGCTCCGAGTGTGCTCAGGGCAGAGCATGATGAAATCCAACGTATTTCCAGCAGTGAGATATTAACTCTTAGACAAAGATGGCATGGAAAGGACAATATTTTGTGTTTTTTTAAGGAATATTATCTCCAGATTAATCAAAAAACCAGTTGAGAAATTCTCAGTAAAAGCTACCTTGGGACTCAGACCACAGGAGACAGAGTTCTGTAAAATTAAATCCATGTAAAGAGTTTGAGATGAGGTGTGAAGTCATTTGGAGTGTTCTCATTTTCCCTTCTGTGTGCCAGAGAACACACAGCAAAGAAGTTCAGATGTGCTTCCAGTAAGGTCTGATTACTTCCAGACTAGACTAAAGGTATTACAATATGTTCAAGGATTATTAAGAAAGGAACATTCAAACAGATATGAGTTTTAGCTACAAATAATGGATTTCAGCTGAAAAAGGCATAAAAGCGAAAATTACCTGTCTTATATAATGCCATTCCAAACGTTTCTAAAATACTGGGTTTACAAGAAATTAAAGCTTGTTCTGGAAGACCTACTGAATTCTCTAGTCACTAGAGGTCACTATTAGTTTTGAATCGTTCAAGTCTGCTGACTTCTAAATCTTCCTCAGAATGTTCTAAATTTGAGAACTTGCCTCCATGAAATATGTTCATGTTAAATAAGGGTACTTGGAATAAACAGGTAAGTGTCTTCCCCAGAAGTCCAGAAATACAAGTCAAAAGTTCTGGTGAGGAGAGTGTTTTAAAATATTGAATTTGTCGTGGTTCTACCAGCCACAGGTTCATTCTGGTGCCTCCAGCAATAAAGAATATTGAGATGAGGTGCCCCCAAGGACATCAGAGATTATCTTGGCACTCATTCAAATCATAACCCACCAGAAAAAGGAAAGAAAATCAGGAGAATGGCTGGACCTTGAGATGCTGAGGCATTGACTCATAGGACAACAGAACAAGAAGTGATGATAGATATTTGACAGGAAAAAATTAAAAAGAGAAACAAAACTGGTGAAAAATAAAGGCTTTTTGGATGTTGTCCGGACCTTGTCTAATAACTATTGCTACTCTGACCTACATTAAAGTTGTTTGTGTGAGGGATTTGCTGCAGAGCTGTCACTGCTGCTGCCCCCACACCACATTTCTGGCGCTGAAGTCGCCTCTTCATTGTTTCCATTTTCAGCAGGAGGTTGGTGAGGGTGAAGACCAAGCACAAAAACCTTTCAAAATTATTTTCCTTTTCTAAATCCAAACAAAAGCCATTAATGAGTCTGATCAAAAAGTCAGGGACATGCAGTGTCTCTCTGGTCCTTGATGCACCCAGAAGGAACCAGAGCTGCTGAAAGGGCTGGAAGGGATGTCCTGTGAGGAGCTGAGAACTCTGAGCTTGTTAAATTTGGGAAAAAGGAGGATGAGGGTGACCTCACTGCTCGCAACAGAGGAAGGAATGTGGTACCTACTGAAGGGGACAGGGGAATTGCTCAAAGTTCTTCTAGATGAGTTTTTACCATACATTAGGAGGTGTTTTTTTCCGGAGAGGATGACCAAGCACAGGAAGGGCTCCTTAGAGAGGTGGTTGAGGCCCCAGGTCTGTCAGGGCTTCAGAGGCGTTTGAACAATGCCTTGAGAACATGCGTTAGCTTGGTCAGCCCTGAACTGCTCAGGCACTTGGATTGAATGATGGTTGTGCTCCCCCACACGGAAAGAGTCTGTTCTATTCTACTGAACATCAAAGGTGGAGGTGTGACCATGAGGGAAAATCTATATATTTGGACTCGAGTCAAAATAAAAGTCAAATTTTCTCTGTACAAGGAACATTGAGACTCCATATGGGCTTAGGATTCAGAGTTCACAAAACAGAAACAAAATTCTGGATGTGATTTTGAGCACTGAGTGAATTCCCGGCCTGGGGAGGGCAGACCATGAGTCGTTAAAATATAAATGAGGTCAGAGCTGCAGGTCCCACTGGCAGCTGCACTGTTTGACACCGAAGATGTCACATGAACAGGCTCTGAGTGCTGCAGAGAGAGCAGCAGGTGCTCCCCAAAACTGTGAGATCCCCTTAGGTAGTCTAGAGGAGAAAAGAGTCTCTGCCCTTCAAGGACATTCTGGCTGGGTGGCTTCCTGGGATCACTTTTGTTATTGTTTATGTAAGATTTTGCCTTGTTTATATAAGATTAAGGACTTCTAGGAACCAGAAGGTGTGAGTATGTATATTTACTTTCCCTATATTTTCTGATCTTATAATGATCAATCCTCCATCTATTGACAATATTTGTCACATTGCTCACCTCCCCTTGCAGCACGAGCTTCGCTTTCGTTTTCTCACCCAGAAAAGCAAACAACCTCCCCACCAAAAAAAAGCAACAAAAATGTCACAACCAACATTATGGGAACCTGGGAATCTTCCATACCTTTCCTGAAGCAGCATCAGGGAACTGTAAATCCCCTATGAACTACAACAATTCCCAAACTGAGCTGGCAGGTGACTTAATGCCACTGCACAGGATGAACCCAGCGATGTCAGCATCCTCTCTCCATTTCCATGCTGTCCATCCCTACCTCCCAGAGCACTGTGTTTCTTGTATCTTTTTCCCTATTTAATCGTGAAATAAGAACATAAGGCTATTAAAATGACAGTTTGTGTGGCTGGGAAATAAAATCCTGCCCAGTTGTTACGTCTTTCATCAACACAGGGTGAGTTTTGTGAGCAAGACACCCCTTTAAGGGAGACCAAAGGAAAAGATTCAGCCAGATGTGCTCAGTTTGCACAACAACTGTTTTGTGTGCCTCTGCTCTCAGAAAACAAATGCTTAAAAATCATAAATCTAAAAATTAATTCCACTTTCACAATAGTGGAAGACGAGTCTCTCCTTACAAAGACTGAGAAGAGACAGCCTGAATAAGCTGTTAAAGGATATGAATGGATGTCTCAGTCATTCAGAAGTTCTTTGTGCAGTAAACCCAGCAAAGAAGGAAATTTAGAGAAGGGATGTATTTACTGATGAAGAACAGGGAGACAAAACATGCAGCAAAACTAAAAATATTCTGCCACAAAACCCTCCTGATTGCAGAAAATGTAATCCCATAATCAGAGATTTGCAATCCTCGTGGCTGGCATAAAGACACAACATTTCTATTGAAGAACAGAGGCTGTAGCAGAGCCTTCTCTGTATACAACAGTTTCAGCAAATATAATTGTCTATGTATTCAACAAATGGCAATGCCATTCTAAGAAGAATTAAAGCCAGACAGTGTGGGGAACACAAAGGTCAATCAGAGTTACATTAAAAACATTCTGTTCCATCTTTCAGCCATTCAGCAGCCAAGGGAGATCATTGTGCTTTGGAATGAAAAGGGAATGTTTGGGGGGCAATCATTTCTTCTTGCCATAGGCAGAGCTGGTAGTCAGGAAAAAAGCCTGTTTAATGGTTTTATTTGCAGGAAAATGCAAGTGAGAGAACAGCTGTGAAAAAACACTGTTTGTCCTTGTTATCAAACAAAGCATAATCACTAAACATGTTGGATGTAGAGAGAAAATAACCAAAATTAGGTCTAGTTTGAGCCTTCACTCATTTCCAAATCATTTTCTTGCCACAGGTCTGCTCATTTGAGACTTCTGCTCCTCACAGAATTGTAATTTCTTTCACAATACATCGATTTTTTTTCACTTCAACAAATTCAAGGGCTGACACTACTTTAACACTGATTTTACCCTGTAGTCTCGTCTCTTGCTCCTAGTTAACCCTTGCTCCATAAGAGAGAAGAAGAAGTCCATCCATCATGTTTTATCTATTTTTTACTGTTCTTGAGTTTGAGTAAGGTTACCTTGCTTCAATATTTTTTTAATTATAGTGTTGAAATTACAGTGACAGTGGTTGCACAAATAGACACATCAAGATCAATAGTCAATTTGATCTGGAGAAGCTTTCTTCTTTTGTACCATGTCCGATAAAAGAGAATATCCATGGTTACTGCTATTAATATTTATACCACTCTCCAAGAGGAAAGAAAAATGCTAGACAACAGAGCTGGACATTGATTGTTGTACAGGTTACTGTGCAGCATTAAAAAAAGGTGTCTGAAAATGGGACTGAGAATCATTTTCCATGTTGCTGCAGCCCAGGGAGCTGAGAAGGGATGGCAGAGTAAAGCTGGCTCATCCAAATGCAGAATATCCAACACTTGGTGTTAAAATGGCTTTGTTCAGTGCTCTCCTTCTGAAGGACAGGAAGATCCTGGGGCAGTTCTGCAAGGGCACAAGGATTTGAGGATACCGAGGGCAAATGCCCAGCCCACCCAGACCACGGGTTTCCTCCCTGCCTTGCTCTGAGATCAGCCCCATGTCAGTGAGAGAATGTGCTCTGTCCTGTGAACTGGGGCTGAAGAGCAGGATGAGCCCCCTGCTCACATGGACACAGCTCGGGGACCCTGAATGTCCACGAGGGGTGGGGAGAGGAATGAAAGGCTGGATAATCCCTCAGCTCCATGTGCTTGGCCTCTGGCTCTGGGCAAGCTCTTCCACTGAGGCCAGAGCATCCATCCCTGCAAAACTTTAAGGGCTGTCTCAGTGAAGTCCTGCCCTGAGTTCCCCTCCTCTCCACCAGGCTGGGGTGGTGACATCAGGCACTCACCAGCACAGACTGGCCCCACAGCACCCAAAGGTGTGCACTGAGCTGGCCAGGTTAGAGCTGCCACTGCTCCCAGAGGGAGGATTTTATACATATTTGCCTTTCTCAGGTCACAGAGGATGGTCAAGGTTGGAAAAGACCTCAAGGATCCAACCTGTGCCCCATCCTCACCTTGTCCCCAGCCCAGAGCTCTGAGTGCCACCTCCAGCCCTTCCTGGGACACCTCCAGGGATGGGCACTGCAAACCTCCCTGGGCAGCCCCTGCCAAGGCCTGAGCACCCTTTCCATGGGGAAATTCCTGCTGCTGTCCTCCCGGAGCCGCCCCTGGCCCAGCCTGAGGCCGTTCCCTCTGCTCCTGTCCCTGTTCCCTGGGAGCAGAGCCCGACCCCCCCGGCTGCCCCCTCCTGTCAGGGACTTGTGCAGAGCCACCAGGGCTCCCCTGAGCCTCCTTTTCTCCAGGCTAACAGATTTCACCCAGGAAATCTGCCAAGTCTCTCTTATCACAGTATCAATACCTCAATCAGAATGGGGCAACTGAAAGTGGCACAAGCTCACACAAATGTCCTGAAGCCAAAGCTGTTGCTGCACCCTGGCCAGGAGTCAATGCTGTGTAACAGGTGGGGGATGGAAAAGAGGCAGAAAACAAAGACTTTGCAGGAAAGACAAAATGTTAATTCAGCTGTAGGAGTGATTTTTTTATTCTTTTAGTCTGAAACCTAGGGTTTAGGGATTGTTGTGCCCCAGTGGGGACAACTGGACTGGATGGGTGGCAGCAGCAGCTGAAGTGTGCACACCTGCCCTAATGCCATGTGCCAGGAACAGGCCAGGCATCCTGGAAACTCCTTTCTGTAGATGGATCTTGGCAATAATCATGAAAAAACAACAAGCACAAGAGTTCTGGTGCTCAGAATCTTGGGTTGGTTACTTATCCATCCTTCAACACAACCTTCGGCAATTGCCAAGAGTGTTTTATGAACAGAGTTACAACAGCACCACTGCTGCTCCCCCTTGGAAAGACTGCAGGATAAGCAGCTCTGGGGGTAGCAACACAGATCAGCAATGAGCAGCATCATCCTGGCAAGCCCTGGTTCTGTGGGATTCAGTGCTTTTGCCTCCCTCGGTGCTGTGAGCACAGAGCACAAATGTCACATTTGCCATGCACACACGCCGTGCGTGTCACAGGCAGCTAAGGCAAAAATGGCTGGGTTTGTTTACAAATATGTCTCAAGTCCAGAATATAAATAAATCATTGACAGCAGGTACCTGCCTGGATCCTTCCTGCCCAAAACCTCTTCCTGCATCAATAAAAGCCTCATTCTCAGTATGAATTGATTCTTTCTCCAAGAGCTGATTCTAATAAGAGAGATTAAGGTGGAGAAAACTTGTCTGCGTAGTTCCACTGCCTCTCTCCAGTGACTCCCGAGTTAGGCTGAAATGTGTTGTTAGCCTGCTTTCTGGGAAAAATCAAATCTCACCAGAACATGGAAAATACTTGTAGAACTCTGAGTAACAGGGCCACTCACATCTCCTGACACAACAGTGTGAAGTTAGGGCTGAATAGGAATGAGTGAGAAACGATAAAGGCAGCGGCAGGAAAGGAGAAGAGCAGCAAAAAAGCACCAGCGTTAGGAGACGAACTCGAGGCTGGTGACAGACGGGAGATTTGTGTCTGTTGCTGGGGAGAGGAATAACAGGAGGGTGGGAGGGGAAGGCAAAGCCAGGAAAACTGAGCAGTGCTGGCCCTGGCTGTTCTCCAGGGGTGCTGTCCCCAGGCCCCACCATCCCGGTGCTGAGAAAGGGTCGGGGAGTAAATAAAATCAGGCTTTGTGGAGACTGCTTTCTATTGTCACATTTAAAAAGATCACAGAGTCACGAGGAATAATTGGCATTGTGGCATCTAATAAATTTGACAGCACGTAGATCCTGAGAAAAATAATCACACTGAAGGATGGTTTTTAGCTGTTGTCAATTAGACACTGCTCAGGTACAGCAATGGGGAACAGAGAACATTTGTTTTCTCTCTCATCTTTGTAGCTGACATGTAAAACTTCAAACTGGCAGTTTATTAATTAATTAGTCTGCTTAGCACTTCTAACGAGCCTATTTATACCATAATTTCTCATTCACGTTTTCTCCTGTATGTTGCATGGAAATTCACAGCAAATTCGGGCTCATGGGAACCAACTGTTGCTGTTAAACAATTAAGATTAAAATTTGGGCAGCTTTCGAATTTGGGAACAAGAGGTCGGTGATTTTTTTATCAGTTCTTCAAAAGATTGTAGTGGATTTTTTCTCAAATTTTTTTGGAAAATACATGAATATTTATTTAATCAACTTCTCTGATCACTGAATACCATTTCTTAGCCCCCCCAGGAGGTGTTTATTCCTAATTTACAGGACAAGAAAAGAAAGGACTCTCAAAGTTTGATGCATACGTTCCAGTCTCCAACTCCTTCTTAATTTCTATTTATTATTAAACTTTATCTAAACCTTTTTTTATTCCAAAGGTATTACATTAGGAAAACAATGCATGAACTATATAGATTTTCATTAATCAAGAATCAAACCCTTCAAGCCTTATTTCAATCCCCCTGATTATATCAATTGAATGCCATTAAATTCTGAACTCAGGAATCCATTTGCTTACATGGAATTCTTAAATAATCATCCAGTTCATGATAAGTAGCCTAGGTATATCTGGAAACACCAGCATCCATTTTTAAAACCCCTTCCTTTTTGGATAGAATTTGACTTGATTTTTTGGATAGATTTTGGCTGTCAAAAGCCACCTGTAAATTTATCAGATCCAGGCTTTTTCCAATGAAAAATCCTCTTTCCAGGTGCATCATCCATTTGGAAAAGTGCTCAGAAAGATGTGTTTTGACTCGGAATTTCAAAAAAATCACTTGTCATGTGGGCAAAGCTCGGTTAATATTTGTTTAAATTAAATTACCTGTAATGACTTTGGTCTATCATACTTAAGTTGGCACTGTGCAGGCAAGCTGCAAATAATTTTCTTTTTGTTTTCATGGGAACTCGAGAAAATTAATCCTAATTACTTTAAATGGACTGTGCTGACTGTTTAATGTGCTGGTGCTCAAAAAAAAACACCTACACGCCAGATTGCACAGAAAGAAAGTTGCCACTCTTTTTGGGCCCAGAGCTGGAGCATTTGGAGAGAAGAGAGAGAACAGTGCAGGGGTGCAAAGCACCAAACCTCTACATTTAGAAGGTGTAGAAAACGGATCAAGGCTGTGGGTGTACCTGATGTGCAGCATTAACTCCCTTAGTCTGGGCAAAAATCTTCATGGTAAAGGAAATGTCATCTGTTGCAGTGGCTGAGTCCACATTACACCCCCTTTGTATTGCTACGACATGGCCTCTCCCCACACCACTGTGCCAGAAAGTTCTCCCTTCATCGGGACCCCGCTGGCCCCTGGTCCTCTCCCCCTCCCCTCCCCTCTCCCACTGGCCCCTGTTGTGTCACTCAGCCTTGCCTCTACCCCCAGCCCTCAGACCATTGGCTTCTGGTGCTCTGCCCGCCCCTGGGACCCTCCGGGATAAAACCACGCGCGGGCTTTTGTTCTGTGCTCTTTGCCTCTGTTCCCTTGCAGTGCGTTTGTTCCAACAAACACCTCAGAACTCCACACAGAGAACCCCTCTCGCCCTTTCATCTCTGGTTCGCGCTGAGTCTGTGTGTGAAAGTGGCTGCTCGCACCCACCTGCGGGGTGAGATCGTGGGCACGCAGGGTGCACGCCAGGGTGAGATCGTGGGCACGCAGGGTGCACACCAGGGTGAGATCGTGGGCACGCAGGGTGCACACCAGGGTGAGATCGTGGGCACGCAGGGTGCACACGAGGGTGAGATTGTGGGTGCTGGCAGAGCTCCGCCCAAGTGTTCCCTCGAGGGACCCTGTGGAAAAACCGCGGCATCGATCCACCGACGCCCCCACTGCTAAAGTCATCAGGCAGCAACTGGTGACATATGGGGAAAGAGAGGAGAACCTGATTGCGACCAAATCTATATTAAGTTAATGCTTTGTGATAATGAGAAAATAGAAAATATGTTTGTTTAGAAAATATTTGAATTGTGTTATGATGCACACTCCTCTCTTCAGCTCTCTTCAAGCAGTCTGCAAAACCATTATAATTCATCTCCTAATAATAATTGTTGTATGATTTTTGCAGAACTTTTCCAGGTCCTCGAAAACAATAGTCCTAAGGCACCCTGCTTTTCAAAGGAAACACCACCTATATATCCTGAAATCATAAACCTACATTCTTCACATTATCAGACCCCCATGTGCATTTTTAAATCAGGTTAATGATTGCACATTCTACCCTGAGAGTGCTCATAAATTTGTCCTGCTTCTTGCCTGATGTTGCTCCCAAGAGCTCTCCTGGGAATTACAAATCTCATATCCATAATCTGATTTCATGACTTAAAAATGATTTACTTTACGATTTCCAGTGCCAGTGATGAGATAGATAGGCTCTGAACTGGTTGTGATGCTTCTCTTTCTCCTTCAGGTGGTCCTAATTAGGATTTCCTGCTTACAAAGGATGATGCAAATCAAGGAGACACAGGAATTTATGCGTAGGTAGAACTTGTGTGAGTTGCCTTAGAGATGTTCCCTGGCCCAGGGTGCCCAGAGCAGCTATGGCTGCCCCTGGATCCCTGGCAGTGCCCAAGGCCAGGCTGGACACTGGGGCTTGGAGCAGCCTGGGACAGTGGGAGGTGTCCCTGCCATGGCAGGGGTGGCACTGGATGGGCTTTAAATCCCTTCCAACCCAAACCCATTCAGTATTAATGCACTGAAAAATTTACATTTCTTTTCTTCAACTCTAACAATTAATTGCCTTTTTATAAGTCTACAATTCGGTCTTAATAACACCAGGAACCACAGCAGCTTCCCCCTGCCGCGCTCCCAGACAGACGGGGCTGACAGAGCCCTTATCCCAGATGGAAGCGAGCACAGCCAGGGGGATTTCCTGTCCCCACCACATCTCCGTGCTGATGGGTTCTCTCGTGCCTGACCACAAACCAACCCTTCTGGGTTTTCATGGCAACTGAACTGGCCTGGATGCAGGCACTCGTTGCAGGAAGAAAGCAAAGCCACAGAAGTTTGCTTAGATTAATGCTTATAAAGGGATCTAAAAATAGAAAAGCAGGTGGTATTTTTCTTTGACTTCGAGAATATCCAGAATGTGAAAATATGCAACAGAATAGAGCTTTCTTTGAAATTTAAAAAAATAAAGGACATATTTCTCTGTCTACTGTAGCAAAGAATATTGAGCTGAAAAAAAGGAATTGGACATGCTCTGATAAGGCCAACTCAGTAATTTCCTCCTGTGAACTCAGGAACCTCCTGGAGCTGGACTCCTCACCTCTTAGGACATTCTGACACTTTTAAAGGCAAAGAAGAACCGCTACAAGATACATGAAAAAGAATAAAATCTGTTCATTCCTTACAGATGGTGGTGGTGGGATAACTCAATTTGAGTTATTTAAAAGCATTTTGGAACTTGGGAAACCAAGGACACTGCAGAAATATTCTCTTTTTTCACATGAATGTCTCACATCTCAGGAAGCCTTCTAAATTTATGATTTGGTTAATATTGATGAGACCTCTTGTACCAAAATCAGTTCAATGGGGAGAAGAAAAGCTACTGCTTTGCTACTTTTTCATATAATTTAATGTATTTCATCTATTATCATGCTAAGGTGTTGTAACTGAGAACCCCGTGTATGTGTTTGCACACAGAGAGAGAGAAATCAGGAGATATCCAGCAATAAAAGCCACTGCTGTGAAATGTAACAAACCACAGAGGTATTAATTACATGCTTTTAGCTTGTTGATTAAAAACAATAAATTAAACCATGGATTTTAGTGTTGTCCCCACAGTACCTGGTACTTTATCTCCATGGACAGGGAGCTGAAATCAAAACATGTTTCAGTAACAATTTCCTTTTACTTGAGGAATTTCCAACTGAATCCATCCATCTTGATACTGACATAAATCCAATCCGCCCTCAGTGACTAAATATGAACCAACAAGACTTTTTCTGACTCCTTTCCAGAGAAAATTTTGCCTTTTTGTGTGGGTTAGGAAATGTGTTTAGTTCTGACCTTCTTTTGGTAAAATCTATAAAAAACAGAGCTGAGGCTAAATCATCTGAAATCTCTTGACTGTGCAATGGTCTGTAGGAGATATAAGAATTAAAACCTCTTCACTTGCACAGAAGATGTGTTTGGATGAAATCACAAAATCAAAAATCAGATACTGAAAAATAACCCCAATTGATATGCAAACCCAAAATCAGCTTGATGGAGATGAAGATGTAGAATTGAACACTGACCACTACATAGAATTAAAGTTGAACGTTGCAATTACAACTTTGTAGATAGAAATATTAGGCAATCTAAAATGTCCTAGGACAAGTTACACTTTCTGGAAGGTTTCTACAAAAAAAAAAACAGTTTAAAATGCTCTATTTAAATATTACAGAGGTTTCTGTGAAAATAATTCCTGTGAAAAGCGGCAGTGTTCTGGTGGTTCTAAAGCAGTTTTGTTTACAGCAGTTCATAAAATTATCCACAGTTTTATTAAATAACTTGTGCATTGTTCAGACATCATGGAAGTCTTAATTTCTCCCTATTTTTTGCACAATATTACTAAATTCAAAGCCTTGCCATATGAACCAGTTCTATACCTCTAATCCTTTTTACCTTATATCCTTGAGGAAGAGGATCTCCATCATGTAATGGGAATTTTCACAGGTACACCTGAACCACCACTCCCAACAGCCAAGGATCACAAGGATCAGCAATTTAATGCTGGACAATTTAAATGCAACACAAATAAATAGATTGAAACAAGACAGTGCAGGCTGGAGGACTGAAATTTCCCTTGTGATCAAAAAGAACCCCATGAAGCACTTCTGATATTTCCTTCAGAATTTGTCTGCAATGCAGTTTGGGATTTTTGTATTTTATCCAAATCATTGAAAAAATTATATTATGACTCTGACTTTTACTTGGTTGTGTTTATTAAAAGGTTTTCCACTTTTCCATCATAGCTGTTAAGTACAATACATCTTAATCACTTGCAAAGGGACCCAACAACAACAGCAGGTGAAAGCCTAAGTTAAAAAAAAAAAAAAAAAAAGTGAAGGCAACGCTCTGCCTATATGAAACTTTGGGTTTTTCCCAAAATTTTTAGTGCTCAGGCAATGCTTTATAAGCCACTAAACTGGACCAAAGGGCACCAACTTTAATATCAACCACTGACAAATTGCTGTCAGGCTGAGCCATTACAACCAATTGCTCATCCAGGATTCGAGGCTGGATTAACAACTTTGCTATAGAAAAGAGATTTTGCAAACACACGTCTCCATCACTCACCGTTCCATACAACTCTCCATGGTATTTTATGCTGGCATTTGTCATGCAAATCACAGACTTGGGAAAAGATGCCAGGGACTGGTGTCTTGTTTCCACTGCCTTCTCCAAGTTTGGCTTTCCATTTTCTTACGTAGCCTGGAAATTATGAGCCTTGGCCGTTATAAATGTGAAAATTATAAAAGTCACAGGAGTTGTAAAGTAATTTTTTGTAAGAGTTCACTATTCCCCCTCCTAATATATAAATACCATTGGAAAAAAAAAGAGGAAAGAGAGAGAGAAATCAATTTCCATAATTTGAAATATTATTGTTATTTTTAAGCACAGGACAGCAAAGCACAGCACCAATATAAATTGAAGTCTCAAGCTAGCAAGAGATATTAACGTTAGGGTCTAAAATATGCTTTTAAGCATTCTCAGATCTTTAATAAAATCATTCATCTCAGCTCCAAAATGTTAACATATTCCACACAAAGTTCATTGGTGACATAATTTGCTAACTCTCCTTCTCCTCTTTCTCACTCAGTGATTTGTCACTTCGGTTTTACTGAGTGGAAAAGCAGCACTGCCCGAAATCCTGAGCACAATTGGAATTAGTGAAAAATCAGGTCTCATGCTGCTCATGTTTTCTTTTAGCCTTTTTATAACCATCTGCTATTGGTACTGTTTTGTGCTCTATTTTCCTCTGGTAATTAGAAACAGTGGCAGTCAGGTTAATTAGAAATGGTGACAATGAGGTGGCTTCTTCTTTGTAACACTGGAAAGTCTTCCTGACTTTTGTGACAAATTTATCTTCCCTGGGAGGGTGGGCAGGCCCTGGCCCAGGGTGCCCAGAGCAGCTGTGGCTGCCCCTGGATCCCTGGCAGTGCCCAAGGCCAGGCTGGACACTGGGGCTGGGAGCAGCCTGGGACAGTGGAAGGTGTCCCTGCCCTCGGGAGGGGGTTAAGGAGCTGAGCTTTAAGGTCCCTTCCAGCTCAAACCATTCAATGATTCTGTGATTCTACTCACACTGAGCTTTCTCTGTACAGTCAATTGAATTAATATTCTCATTAAGTCATTTTCTCTCTCTCCACCCCCGTCCCCATTCTTTTTCTTAAATTTATTTTTAAAATTTTTTGTTTCTTTTGAAAGCGCCTCAAGATTTTTTTTTTTTAAACTCACTGTGGCAAAAGATCAAATTAATAACACCCCGAAGCCCTGGTTGACACTGCTAAGTTACACATTACTACAGAAACTATAATTACATGGTTTAATCAATAGGTTGTTCTGGAGAGTTCTGGTTGTTCACCAGAGTAACCATAAATAACCTTTCCCCCTGAATTTCTACCATCATGAGGTTTATTTAGATCAGATCCTGAAAGTATTTACAAATTTCAGACATTTAATGACATCAGACCTACTTATTATATTTGAATTGCTGAATGTGGCCAAAACAAATGATAGTTTCAGAAATAAAAAGCATTATTTTCTTGCAGGGTTTAATCTACTGAATCAGCAGATCACTGGGGAGATCCAGCAGGCCAGAAGGAGATCTGGGGCTGAAGGGAGCTCACTGGGAATGGCCTCAGGATGGTGGGAAACAGACCCCAACCCTTCCAGATCCAGAGTCAGGAGCGAGTTATAGACACAATTTGTGCTTCTTATCATTGTCTCCACTAATTTTTTCCCCATATAAAACTTCTTTGATATTGAACTTCTCTTATACCCACCACAGGGTTCAATAGCGAATGGAAAAAAAATTAAATAATTCCACTTAAAAGTTGACAAGTTCACCTCTTCCCCCACAATTTGTGTCATGGATTTTTCCAATTTGCAAGTCAGTGGCAAAGCCCAGAGTGATCTGAGCAGCTGGAGGTCCAGACTAGTGCTCTACCAGCTGGCTCCTCCTTCTGTAAGGCAGTGCCATAATTGACGATTATCCAGTTAAGAACTAGATTTACACATCGATTTTGTTTTCTTAGGAAGCACCAGATCCTATAGGTATTTTTAATTCCATATAGATGTTGAGTCCAAAATTACATTCATTTAATTTCCATTGATTTCTACTCTTCCTTATCAAATAGACAGCTCAGAATGGCTCTGTTTATTTTGCTAGGGACTATTTAGATGGACAAATGGCAATTCAGCTGATTTTTTCCCTTGACTGCCACTTGCCAAGTGCAGGTTGCACAGAGTTTTTCCTGCAGTGTGGAGTAGGAAGTGCACATAAACAACCGACGTGGAGTAGGCTGAGAAATTTTGCCATCTGGCAAATAACTCACCCACAACCATTCTCTGCTGGATTTCACTACATAAAGATACAGAATTCCAAAATAAATAACTTATCCCTTAGAATTAAGTATCCCCAGGAAAAGTGCTTTAAATTATTTCCCCCATAAGTAAATCACGAACATTTTGCCTGGAAATCAATATCTGATTATGTGTGCACACACACATTCATCTTCCATGCCTCTGGAAATAAATAGAGATGCTACTTGGGGGAAGAAAAAGATGTCACCAGGTTTCCTAGGACTAAATGATGACATTAAGAAAGCCCCAGTGATTCCTGTGACATCTGGCCCAGCCAAACTGCCTCTCAGAGCTCAGGGGGCTGCATGGGCTGCAGGTAATTGGGGCAAAAGGGAGGGAACTACTCGAGGGTTACAAAGCACAGCGATGTAACAGCTCCTGCTTGCAGGGGAACAGCAGGGACCTGGTTTAGAACCCTGAAATGAGGGCATAAATCAGAACAGAGACCTGTGCAAGCCAGTGTGAGGCAATATATTTGTAATATTTGTACATTTGCGCAGTTAATATGTTAAACACACAGCAGCTGTGTCACCTGAAGACATTCCTGCGTTTGGTTTGAGCAGACACAGCCAATTCCATGATGAAACCTAAGCCCTCCAAAGTGTCACTGACTTTGCTGTTTCCAACCTACACTGATTTGTTTTGATAGAAATCTGTTTACTCTGCCTTGATAATATTCTTTATGGCCACGTTCAGGCTGAAGCCCCTAATTTAAAGTGACATTACATTAAGGTCTAATTCCAACTGGTGCCATTAAAGAGCAGAGCTGGACAGTCTAAAAAAAGCTCGTTTGACAGAGGTTTACTGATGGGTGACCCTACCTCAGCTCATTTAGGAGAGAAAATTGATCGAGTTAAAACTAAATTGGCTTTCATGGCTCTGTATGATACAAACAAAAGAAACTGTGTGGTTAATTCACAGTGTACTGTGGGTACCAGTTGAACCATCCAACCAGGAAAATTTGGAAATACTTTTTTGTTTTTTTGATTCACCTTGTTGGATTTGTGCCATCTCACCCTTCTGTAGTCTCTATCCCTCCCCTTTGGCTGATCCTGATTGTTGCATTTTCTACCTAAGAAAAAAATTTGTCCAAATAATACCTATGTCATTTTTCTTCATAATTTGCAATTTACTACATCTTCCTTAAAAGTGTTTTAAGCTAATGTAGCATTTTAATTAGCAATTATTATCCATCTTGATGACTTGTGTATAATTTAAAAATACATGAAAATTAATATATTATTTTTAACAGAGATTTCCAATTAAGCTTGAAAAAATGGTTTAATTAGTTTAAAATTATTAATAAAAACTACAGTAACCTAGAAGCTGAAAATTTCCTAACACTAAAGAAAATCCTTAAATTCTACATTCATCAGCGTAACCACAAGCTCCAGGAATTTTAAATTCCTATTCTTGTGGTCGCCTTTGATTGCTCTTATAGGTTAACCCAAAAGAGTAAAATCAAGTTTTGAGGTTTAGAAAGATCAGATCCAAGTGGAGAAGCTGGAATTCTTTACTGATGCTACTTTGTTAGATTTGGGAATGGTGTTTGAGTCAGTGCAGAGCACAGACTCCATGAACAATAATAACTTACGCACAAATTAACCATTCTCCCCTGGTCACACAGTTTTCCATCATCCTGCCAGATCCATGATCCTGCTACAGCTCCTGACTCCAGAGAGCCAAAGATATTTGTGCTTTAGCAAATAGAAAAATCTCTTCTTTTGGCATTTCCCCCACCTGATGCAATTACAGAAAAATTACCAAAACATAACACAGCAGAAATAAATGAGATACAACAGGAACCATGTGAGAGTGTGGAAGAGCTCTGATGAAACAGCAGCACAACACGTGGCTGAGAAAAGCCTTTGTCACACAGGGGTATGAAGGTGCCTGCTCCAAACCTTGATAAACCATCAACTCTCAGGCCTTTGGGAATGAAAATCTGATGAGCTGGGAGCCCTCTGTGCTCCCTGTGCATGTCCTGAGCTCTGGTGAGAAGAATGAGCAATCCCCTTGTGATACACACAAGGCAGGGGGCACCAAAACCTGGGAATAAAGATCTGTATCCAGACATATTCCTGTCAAAATAACAGGAGCTGTGCGGGCACTGGAATATTTAACTGCTCTCCAGTGCAGCCAGCAGTTTGGGCTTTTTTTTTTAATCACGATTTTCAAAACCTTTGAGCAGTATCTTACACATACCATGTGAGTAGAATCATTGCATCCTTTGAAGAAGAGTGTAAGAGAAATTAAAAATAAGACCAGGAGTATAAATAAATAAATAAATAAATAGAGCTGTGTAGCAGAGAGATTATGCAATAACCATCAGAATGTCTGGTTTTACAGACTAGGTGCACTTACCTTTGAGGTTTTTTTGTCAGATTCATTCTTTGATGAATAATAAATCAAGTACAATTACAATCTTCCTTGTAGAGTTCAAAATGTTGCTGATACCTACCTTTTAACTCTTCTTCCCAGTCACAGAGTAAAACTTTAACTTCCGATATCAGATGTCTTTTTATTTTCTTCACCTGCATCTATCAAACATTTTATGAGATCCTTGTTTTCTGTGCCAAACTACCACAATTTGATGAACCATATTCTAAAAGGTAAGTATGAATGTAGCCCTTAAACATCTTACATGCCCAGAATATGAAGCATGAAATGCATATTCAAATATTTTAAATACTAATTTGTTTAAAAAACTGCCATTAAACAGAATAATTTTAAAATAAAAACATAAAAACCTGTTTTCCAGTTGTCTCCATGTCATCTCCCATGCCCCATTTCAGTTATGCAAATTGACAAGTAGTTCAGTTTGGGTTATAATCTCCAGGCTCAGTATTTTTCTCCAAAACATCACTATTTAAAATAATTACGGTCCTCTGCTCAATTGTCCTCCATGCAGCTTTAGTTATATTAAAAAGCACCATTCATAAATTATCAGATTACTTCTTTTCTCCAAATTTTTTCTCAACCTTTCGCAACAGAAGAATATTTCTATTCCATTTTGAGAATGCTTAAGAAAAACAGCAGGTTCCTGATCCTCCTTTTACATACAATCTCCAAAGTTCTTCAGAATAAAAATGCAAGTTACGCAGAAAATAAAGTAGTTTAAACCACTGCTTTAATAGAGAACTGAGACAGGACAAATTGGATTGATATAAAATGTTGATTGGCTTCAAGTTCATACGAGCCACAGTGGCCATTAAGAACAGCAACAGCAAAAATCAGAATGGAGAAGAGTGGGCATTAAAGTAATGATGATAATTGTCAGTGAGACAGCAGTGAAATAGATCCCATACTCACTGATCTTAGTCATTGCCATCCAAAATGTCATGGATAATACAACCATGGATAATACAGTGTTATCAGTTCTGATCTCAAGAGCTAGGAATTCACAGAAAATGCACTATTAGTGATGATTAGAATTTTTAAGAAACCTTCTTTCTACTAAGAAGAGCTACAAGATAAAAATACCAAAGCATTCATCTCTGGAAAGAAATGCTGGAGTTTCCCAGAGACGATCAGTGCATAGATACAGGAGAATCCAGTGCAAAATAAGGACCAAGTGTCCAAATGATTGATTCATGCGACTCAGAGTGTACACTATGGACACCAGGTGACCACCAAAGCTGCTCTGCCACTTCTCAGTGGGCAGGGGAGAGGAAATGTAACAAAAACTCCTGGGTTGAGATTAGGACAGGGAGACATCCCTCACGAGTTACCACCATAGGCAAAACTTACCTAACCTGGGGAAATTTAATTTATTATCAATCAAATCAGAGTAGGATAATGTGAAATAAAGCCAAACATTAAAATACTCTCCACCCAGCCCTCCCTTCTTCCCAAGATTAACATTACTCCTGATTTTCTTTACCTAGTTCCCTCAGAGGCACAGGGAGACAGGGAATGGGGGCTGTGGTCAGTTCATCACACCTTGTCTCTGCCACCCCTTCCTCCTGTTCATTCCTAACCCTTCTCCTGCTCCAGGGNGGCCCCAGGGGCTGCAGGGGGGTCTCTGGCCCATCCCGGCTGCGGGGGGGTCTCTGATCCATCCTGGCCCCAGGGGCTGCAGGGGGGTCTCTGGCCCATCCCGGCTGCGGGGGGGTCTCTGATCCATCCCGGCCCCAGGGGCTGCAGGGGGGTCTCTGGCCCATCCTGGCCCCAGGGGCTGCAGGGGGGTCTCTGGCCCATCCTGGCCCCAGGCGCTGTGGGGGCACAGCCGCCTCTCCCTGGGCTGCACCCCGGGCTCAGGCCCAGCTCAGCCCCAGTCCCTGGAGCAGCTCCTGCCCCTCCTGCCCTGCCCTGGGCCTTGCAGAGCTGCTCCTCTCTCAGATCCTCACTCCTGGCTCCCAGCTGCAGCTCCACGGGCATTTCCTCCCCTTCCCAAATGTTCCCCAGAGCTGCTGCCGCTGTCCCTGCTGGGCCCAGCCGTGGCCAGGGGTGGGTCTGTCCTGGAGCTGCTGAAATTGGCTCTGCTGGACCTGGGAGAAGCTTCTGAAAATTTCTCTCAAAAACCACCCCTGTATCCCCCAACCCTGCATCCCCTCCGAAAAAAACCCCTCCTTGCCACACCAATGCAATACAGCACTTACGATTCAATTGATAGTTTAATTTTTCACATTCCTGAGAAGAAAATGCTTCATAGCAACCACAACTCTGAACTTCCTCCATGTATTTCCTAGATCATCACAGCAAAATCTCTTACAGAAAGCTGCGAGAACACTGCTGCTGGGTCTTTGAACATGCCTGAAGAGGAGTGGCAGTGCCATGAGTGTTGGCTACCAGAGAGATGTTTCTGGGGGCAGGTTGCTTCCTCTTCCAAGTCAAACACCTTCCAAAATACATCATTCTGCCAATACAGAATGGAATTGAATTTCTGCCACTCCTGAAATATTCAGTCATGGATGTCTTCAGGTGGTTCTGTTGTTCTTCTGGAAGACACCTATCTCCCACTTCTTATTGCTCTGTGACCTGATGATAAGACATCTGAAGTGGACACAATTTTCTGTTGTATCCTATTGAGTTGGAAAATACTTAAAATACCCCATTGTGTCTGGGGAGACACAATAAAGACGCTCTCACACTTGCCAGGTTCAGCAGAAAGGCAGGAATAATTTGTTTATTATTTACAATTTCACATTCATATACACGTCCCAACTCCACAAGGGATTGGAGAGCATGTCACTTCCTTCTCCATCCCACTGGAGAAGAAAGGTGCTCATCAAAGTTCTCTTACTACAAAAGGAATGAAAAACAGAAAATACCGTTAAGTAAACATTGGCTATTATTTACATGAAACTGTGTGAAAGAATCTGACTCCAAGGTTAACAACAGAAGGCTTTAGCAAAAACCAGGGCAACACCCCATTATTTTAGAATGGACATTTCTTTCCACAAAGTGGAAGTGTTCTTACAGAGATCACTGGATGATATGAATGCTCTGCCTCAGTAAAGTCCAAAACCTACAAAGCTACCTGGAACTCCCAGCTTGGTGAGCTATTTAACATCAAAGTTAGTGTTTATCCATTTGTGGCATAATGCTGAAGTCTTTGGGGAAGAACTAATGATGTGATTAAAGCATTTAATAGCACATCTGACGTAGAGAAGGGCTGTGTGAAAGTGTCCTCCAAGCAGCACCCTTATGGATTTCTGAAGTGCCCAGAAATGGAAGCTCAAGAACTTTCTGAACACAGCTTTTTATCCATAAAGGGACTCCTTGGTGACACCCTGCATGAAGAAGCCATCTAAAGAAATAAATCTACTTACTGTATACACACATATATATGTAAATCTTTTAAACCAAAATATCTCTATTGAGCCATTTTTGGCTGTGACCAGAAATTTCTGCAAAAAAGTACAAGTTCATTCTAAGTGTCCAATGAGTAGACAAATTGTTTAAATCCGGCTTTGTTAATAATGGAAGCAATCGTGTCCTTTGCAAACAGACTGGTGAGTGGTAGTAAGGTAAGGAAAGACTCTCAGGCCAAGAATTTATCAGAATTTATTGGTCTGGTAGGATTCTCATACACCTGCCTTCTGTGCAGAGGTCCTTTCTGAGCAGGATGAAGCTGCAGGTGCCAAATGCCAATCACAGTTCAGCAGGAGCAGCTCTCTCTGGCTGTAGTTTTTTAGTTGGTCTGGGCATGACAAAATACCATGATCAACACTTCCTGAATCCCAAAGGACTGGCAACAGATGAGCTTGCAGCAAATATAAATTGATAATTAACGCTCTCCAAATTCCCCAGTTAATGCAGACCAGTGAACTGTTACGGTGCTAAATATCTTAACTTTCCATACTCAGTTTGTCCTTTGGCAGTCTGAGAGGAGTTTATTTCAAACAAAGGATGTGATTAACTCATGCTGCAAAGAATATTGGGATTATCAGCAACAGCAGTCCTGAGGAAAGCAGTTCAATCAGTATTTAGTTTACCACTTGATTTCCTAATCATTTATTCCAACAGCAAAGACTGGACCATGTTGTAACATATGCAGTTAATTCTCAGTGGCGTGTTTTCCTTTTGCACCATTGCCTGCTTGTTTAGCTGTTAGCAGGCAGCAGAGGAATAAACAGCACAGGGAAAAAAATATTATATCCCTAATAAAACAGAGAATCCTAAGATAAGCTCTGCCCTCAGCCAAAGGCTGAGCATCCTTAGTATGTTTAGAAGCAAATGAACAAAGTAAAATATATCTATATCCATGCAAATACTTGATTAAACTTCACATCCATTATTGCAGTATCCACACTAGGAATACCTTAACCTTAATTCTGAATATATTGGGACTAAGTGGGTCCTCCGGCTGGGAATTAGTGTTGAAAGATAACATGTTGGAAACTTGCAGAGCAGAACAGTACAAAATAAACCAGTTCTGGATGTGCTGCATACCTGTGCTATGACAACATATTCATCTGCTGAGACAAGGGAGTTGACTTTCAGAAAACAGCAATGAGCATCACTGCCAGTTCTGGCTGACCTTTGAAAGAAGGTACCCGGCCTTTCATCTTCAAGACTATGTTTTGAAAGGTAATTAAAGGAAAAAATAAGGAAAGAGTGACACTAACATGACAGCTGTTGAGGAGGACATAAACAAACATTTGCCTTTGACAGCAGAAATCTAAAGTTTAGCATTTGAAGACTTATTAACAATGAGAAGTAAAAGGTCTGTCTGTGTGCTCTGCATCACTGGGATACCAGAAACAGCTTTTAAAGGCACTTATTTTGAAAGAGATGCATTTCCCTATCAGATGGCACAACAGTAGCATTCCTAATTCACTGGATTTGGGACATGAAATCATATGACTGTTTCAAAAAAACCCCATTCATTCATTTTTAATTAAAAACTAGAGAACAAATAGGTTAAAACTCAGGTAATGGAGATAATGGTCTTTGAGAGCAAAGCCCTCCAGACAAGAGCACTTGACAGTATCTTTTCTAGATTAGCACTCCAGAACCTTCACTGTCTCCCTTCTGACTACACAACAACTTCAAGCACAACAGCTGTCTGGTTGTGCTTAAATTGGCAGTTTTGTTCAAGAAAATACTGTTTGATCTGCCTCTTGGAAAGAAGGCAATGGACCTTCTGTGTTTGCAAGGTCCACAGGCAAATCTCTGCAGGCAAATGCCAAGAGCTGGCAGAAAAAAGCCGAGGAACATAAGACTCGTCCTATGCAGATATTCACGGAATCCCAGGAAGGTTTGGGCTGGAAGGAACATTAAAGGTTATCCCATTCCACCCCTGCCATGGGCAGGGACACCTCCCACTGTCCCAGGCTGCTCCCAGCCCCAGTGTCCAGCCTGGCCTTGGGCACTGCCAGGGATGCAGGGGCAGCCACAGCTGCTCTGGGCACCCTGGGCCAGGGCCTGCCCACCCTGCCAGGGAACAATTCCTGCCCAAGATCCCATCCAGCCCTGCCCTCTGGCACTGGGAAAATGCTACACAAATCTCCTCCTAAAGTCCCTTTTAAGAAGGTTGCCTCATTTCACTAAAGACGTCAGAACACAAGCAAAGATGAAAGATGAAAATCTCTTTGTCCTCTTGCTCCCCTCTCTCCACCCAGAAAAAACAGCCATTCCTTTATGGATTTAACCCTTCTGTAGCTGTATTTCTAAGGTTTTGGTAACAAAGACCGAAGTTTTAGGTCAGCATTACTCAATCAACATCTGTGAGAAATACTGAGCCTGAACTGTTGCCAGATCGGTTGTTGTTGTTATACCCTGCTCTGCAGTTTTGTACTCCTAATCAGTGTTCAACAACAACAGGAGATCCCTGAATTTTCTCGCTGGATGGTCTGGGTGGGACCATAAAAAGAAAGCAATTCTGTGTGCTCGTAAGCAACAAGGATATACACTACAGCACATAAAGGGTTCCTTTAGCAAATCAAAGGAACTTTAGAAATGGACTCATTTCCAGCAGCAGGTCTGCAGCTGCACAGAGGTGCTCAGGGAAACCTTATCCCATATTCCTGCAGGAAATAAAAAAGGCTTTGAGGACACCAGCACAGCACATGTCTAGATCTTCTGACCCCAATTTGGCCAAGATCTAAGAGGGAACAAGTGGTGCTGGACAGAAGGCAGCTGGGCTTGCAGACAGACAGATGTTTCACGGTGTGAGAGAAGCAGTTTGGCAGAGGAGCAGAACTCACCCCACAGCGAAGTGCTCCACCGCTGACATTTTCAGAAGTGCTATCTACTTCCAGCAGCTCCAAGAAATCTCTTGGAAAACATCAAAACAAGCCTTACCTTTGTTTAGTTTCTCAGCCATCTTCCCCCAAACTGTACATGTAAGAATACTGAGGTAGAAAATGCATTTATATTGATTGTTTTTTCCTCTTTATGTTTGACAGCTGGCGTGTTAAAACAGAATTTCGAGTAAATTAAAGCAATAACAAAATTACACAGGGCCAGCCTTTCAGCTATTTCCACAGAGCAATGCTCTTTAGAAGAGCTAATGAATCTAATGGAATCTAACAGACACTGCCAAAGCAGCAATAAGTGATTTAAAATGTAGGGGAAAGTCTCATATAAACAGCCTCACCAAGCACCAAATGAAGTAACATGAAACTCTTGGGGCTTCTCACTTTTAACAAAAAATCAAATAGATCTCTGTTCATTTATTACAGTGGTGCCCACAAGCTCTCTGCAGTACAGGACCTGTCAGAATTTCTATTATCCTTCTCATTAGTGAAGTGTTTGTAACTTACCTAATTACAAATGTGCTCGAGGCTGTAGCTTGTTTTCACTTACTGCCTGGTTAATCCCCACTTCCCATTTCATTCAAATTTTGAATTTTTTTTTTTTTGTTTATTCTATGCAAAAGAATAAAGATGAGAGGTTTGTTCAGCTGCTGAAATTCTTCTGTTTTGCTGTAAATGCTGACTATAAAAGCTGACCTGTGGGAAGTGTTTCACTGTAAATCATTCAAATGGGGCAAATTGGTTTCTTTGCTGGGGGAGGAGGTGCTGGCCCTCCTCAGCCAGCTCTGAGGTGGCAATTTGGGCAATAACCTGGGCTGTGCCCTTAAGGGGGTTGAATGTTTGCTCTATAGCACTCTTAGGTTATTTTCATTCCTTCCAGGGGTCATGGGGTGCAGGGAACCCCCTGCCAGGGTGGATTTGAGAGGGACCAAATTTCCCAGCATCTGAGGAAAGCCCCAGGCAGAGCCAGCACAGCCATACCCTGGGCAGTACTGATTTCAAAACAAAATAAACCCCGCCAGGCTCTCAGTGAGACTCTCAAGATTCTAAAAGCGCTTCAAAGTTCTTCCCAACGACCTCCCACGTTCTGCCTTCCCTGGATGTGGAGCTCTGACTCCTCCGTGGCTTCAAAAGGCTGCCGAAGCACTTTGAATCAGTCTCCTGAGTGGAATTCTTGCAGAAGGATGAACTGTGCCCTCATCTCCCTCGAAGGAGGCCAAAGCCTTCTTGAAAGAAGCCATTCATGCCAGCCAGGGACAGGAGTGGAAAAACTGAACACTATCAAATAAAAAGTCAGATTTAAAGTTCCTGTGTGAACTCCTCCCCACGGATGGCTGCAGATCTTCCTTAGGAATGGCTGGAAGTGCTGCTCTCCACTGCTGATGAGTGCACACAGCAGGATCCTCACCTTTGCACCGTGCCCTTCTCAGGCCACGCTCTGCCATCCAGTTTACTGCACTGGGTGTCTCAGGAGAGAAAATTCTCTAACAAAAGGGAGAGATTTGATATTTTCACTCATCATCCCATCAGATAAATCACTCATTTCCCTGTAGTTCAAGATTTCCCTTTCTGATTCATATCCGATGTAAGAAACAACGTTTTCTTCTGTTACTGAAGCATTTTTGTGGCAGTCTAAAGCAAGTTTTTTCATATTTCACATATATTTAATGATTACAAGTATACATCAATGACTAAACATCATTTCAGTTATAGCAAATGATTTCAAATCTAAGAGATTAAATTTAAAGTTAGGATCTTCTTTTTAGCTTGAAGTTTTAGTCAGATTTAACTCCCAGTATTTACATTTCTTGGGCAGAATTTATAGTATTTAATTTAGTCTGCTCAAGCACAAACTAACTGGATCTGAGCACAAAATATGCTTGCATGCCTTGCATTTTTATTACCTTTTTCATCAGAAAGACTCATCGCTGTATTTTTTACAAATTAGTTTCATTCATTTTCAGAGGAAAGCTGCTAACAAATTAGTTTCATTCATTTTTTTCCAAATCAAGCTGCTGTTTTGCTCAGATTCAGACTCAAAACTGAGCAGTGCTGTGAGCCGACACCCACAGAGCAAAGAAACCTCTGTAATGGTTGAGATTACACAGAGTGTATCAAAAAGGCAGACGTGCTGCCCCATGGACTTTTGAATCACATTGGCAATTTTGACTATAATTAATAAATAATAATCTCGGCATATGCTCCACATTGTGGCCCTGAGCAAGCACATGTAAAAGATAAGCTTAGTTACCATGTAAATAAAGGGAAATTATGTACATGTACAAGTGATTTTGTAAGCAAGGTTTGGAAGTTTGATTAATATCTAAGCAGCTATACCCAGCAACATGCTAATCAGATGTCAATTACTTGCTAAAATAGTTGCATTTATGATGTTAATTGAAACTAAACTTGCTATAATGATTTATTAATCCTAGTTTTCAAACTCTTTAATTATCTTACTCGTGGAAAGACCACACTCGTGATTCAAGTGGTTCCATTAAATTAACATCTTGAATAGGAATGCTGAGAGAATTTATTCAAGGACTGTGTGGTTCATAAAACCCATATACTTATATCACAAAGCCAGTCTGATATTAATTTCCTTTCTCTTTAGAGGTAGGAAGTGAGAAAATACTCTGTGTTTGGAATATTAATCCGTACTGTGTTCACACAGAATAGTGTTCAAATTTCAGTATTGCAGAAAAACAAAGGCTGGCTGTTTCTGACACGATGAAATCACCTGCTCTTTTTAATCACTGAACCTTGATCTGGTCTTGATAAAATTATAAATTCTGATTTGTTAGAAAAACCAGTCATGGGAGGTCACCTGAATAGAAGAATGTTTTAATATATGCTAAGCAAAGACCAGATTTAATGATTAAAATAGATTGTCCTGACTTCTCTATTATAGCTTAAATTCTGATAAGTCACTATTAATATGGAACTGTCATGCACAACAGATACTCATGATTTAGATAAATACACATAGTATGAAAAAAAACCAACCAGATATTAAAATTTTAATACACTGACAATTTGCCCTGAAATAAAAGTTTTGAACCTCTTTTCCTTAAATCCAAGTCAAAGAGAATTTTTAGGGATTCCACATTTGAAATAACAGACCTTGAGTTGCTCCCTGGCTGGATTTTAGTTTATTTTATTCTAAGTGTAACTTAATTTTGGTGAATTTTTGCAGTCATACAAACTGGGAGAGGGCATTCCAGAGGCTCCCTCATCAGTGATGTACACACCCTGACCTGGGAAATCCTGGGAAACAGCTGCTAAACAAAAATGTTCTCTTCCATAGCACAAAGCCCAAATTATCTCCTTAAATCCCTTCACAACATTCCTGCCCTTAAAACTCCAGACTAAGCTGAGCAGAGATACAACATCAACAACCTCAAGACTGACACCTCCAGATTCTTGGCTGGTCAGATCTATGCATCCTCCTCCAAGAAATTTGCCTCTGTAGAAAGCCGAGGTTTTTTTGCTTTAAGGTCTGATGAAAAGCCAATGGATTTCCAGTGCCTGAAGGAGCTGCAGGAAAGATGGAGAGAGACAATTGCCAAGGGCTGCAGGGCCAGGAGCCAGGGAATGGCTTCCCAGTGCCAGAGGGCAGGGCTGGGTGGGATCTTGGGCAGGAATTGTTCCCTGGCAGGGTGGGCAGGCCCTGGCCCAGGGTGCCCAGAGCAGCTGTGGCTGCTCCTGGATCCCTGGCAGTGCCCAAGGCCAGGCTGGACACTGGGGCTGGGAGCAGCCTGGGACAGTGGGAGGTGTCCCTGCCCATGGCAGGGGATGGAATTGGGATGGGCTTTAAGGTCCCTTCCAACCCAACCCAACTCATGCCATAATTCTATAATTTTGTGACTCCCTATTAATTTCAAAGGGTTTTAGATGTGGCTCTTAATAAGAAGGGCTCTAAAAATCTGTGCCATGGACACCTTCCTACTTAGCAAGTACAGTTCCTTAGCAACTAATCAGTGAAGAAGAAATGAATGATAGAAAATGTTAAGAGTTGGTTAAACATTATGTAAACCCTGATAGGACAAAAGATCTACAATGAAATCTCATTAATAAATGGGGTGATCCTGCCCCTGTGCCCTGGGGCACCTCTGGAGTGCTGTGTCCAGTTCTGGATCCTCAGCACAGCAGGGACAGGGAGCTCCCGGAGCAGGGCCAGTGGAGGAAGGGAAGGCTGGACTGGCCACTGCATGTCAGCTGCAGCAAAATCATCTCTGGTTCAGCAATGAACAAGGGGAACAAAGAATCAGCAACTTCTTCAAGTTTTCTGATTAATAGTGGGATATTTAATGAATGCACTGGATACTCTCCTGTCCATTCTGTTTTCTTTAGCCTCTTCTCTCACTGAGCTACAACAGATGAGCACAACCTCCACAAATCAGCTTCACTCAGATCTCAGTGACCAAATGGCAAAGAATTGTAATTAGCTGTGATAGCATTAGGCCATTTAAAGAAACTGCCATTATCCACAGATAATGCTCTTGAAGGAGCTGTATTTATCTCATGAAATGGTTTGGGGTGGAAGGGGCCTGAAAGCTCATCCCAATTCCATCCCCTGCCACAGATAGGGACACCTCCCACTGTCCCAGGCTGCTCCCAGCCCCAGTGTCCAGCCTGGCCTTGGGCACTGCCAGGGATCCAGGGGCAGCCACAGCTGCTCTGGGCACCCTGGGCCAGCACCTCTCCACCCTTAACTGTAGAAAATTTGTTAATTGTATCCATCTAAATCTATTCTCCTTCAGTTTAAAAGATGTTATCAAAGAAGGTTAGGGGAAAAAAATTGTTTTGCCTGTGACATACAGCACAGAGATTCTTATTCTGAAGAGCAGATTACATTTTAAAAATTGAACCAGATTTAAATTAATAATCACCTTATTCTGTTTTATGACTTCAATATTTCTTCATACGTAAATCTAAATTCCTGTAAAAAAATCATGGCTCATATCATCCTCCCTGTAAATGTTGATATTTTCACCTGAAGTGGTGTAGTCACAAGGAAAAATCTATTCCACTCAGGCACATTATGTCTAAAAATATATAAATGATGCAATAAAGCACTGCATTAAATATTTCAAGAAATCTCAGTGTAACTGTGGGTACAAATACACTCAGAGCACTAAAATTCCAAGAAACTGCTGAGAAACCATAAGGTTTACATTAATTTGCAATGTGCTGTCTCCTTACTAATGTGCTTTCCTTCTTCCACTGTTAAAGCTCACAGAAAAAAATTTTGCTTTTTAACTCTGTTTTCTTTCTAAAGAATACAAAAAATAGCTGTTAAAACTCAGTCAGTGGTAGAATGATGCTCAAATCACCATCTTAATAAAAACAATGTGATTTCACCTGACACAGCCTGGCACTGGAATCAGCTGCACGTTCCACTTCAGGCTTTATACCCATGGAAAGACCAAAGGTTATCCAACTACGCTCATAAAGGAGATTTCTCACCCTGACTCTGCAGCTGAGCACTTAATATCCTCTCCTAGGAGGAAGATCTCTTCAACACACGAGCAGGCTGTGCCCTGCTGGGATGAAACCGAAGGTGATGGATGGAGGGTTGGGGTTACAGAGGTGTGGGACAGACAGACCCCTGTCAGATCCACTGCAGCTCTGCAATGAATTAGGGGCCTAAACAACACTGAGATAATCGAGGTTACACATCCAGCTCACACAAGGGCTCCACTGCATCCCCACAGGCCCCCTGAGCTGCCCAGTGCTGCTGCAAATCAAACTTCAAACAACGTGTGTTGAGTGGGGAAGAAAAAAACAAAATGTGACTGTAAAAGGATTCACCATCTTAAGCCAAGAGTACCAGAGGGAGAGACAGAAAGAGTGGGAAATTCTCAAAGAGCAGTGAGCAGAGCTGAGCTGTAAGTGTGGAATGCAAGCAGTGAAAACCCAAAGCTGAGGAACTGTGAATTTGACCACACCAACAGCAGCTAAAGGGGAAGGAGAGGTTTCATTCTCACAGTTGACACTTCATTTACAACATCCTGGAAAGAGATGCTCAGAAAAACTCCTGTTGTTGTTATTCCCATTAGATTTATAGTTAAAAATAGCATTTAGTTAAATGTATTAATTGGGACGGCAGAAATTGAAGTGAGATGGGAAATTTGCAAATTTAAAACTTCAGCTTTCAAGACAAACTTGCCCCAAAGATTTGTTAAAAGAACAAAGCACAGCTGTACTTTATAAACATGAATTCGTTCTATGATGGCTGCACTTCTATTAATTGTAGACTAGATGCAGTATTCTCCAGTGTCTAGCTTATTTATTGCAATTCTTTTGCATTTGCCTTCATTCGTTATACTAAACATTAAGTGTATGCAGTGGGATTTTTAAATTGCCTCAGCCCAAGAGCAATCATTATATAAAGATGTCCTCAGGGTACTGAAATATCTACAGCACCTCCTTACATCTACAGGAGATGCAAACAGACACTGTCTCTTGTAAAACTGGATTTTATTTCTGTTCAAGAAGGAAACAAATGTGGCCTCTGGGTATCAATATTAAACAAGAGCCACTGGCAGACAACTAAAATCACAGAATTATAGAATCATAGAATGGTTTGGGTTGGGAGTGACCATAAAGCTCACCCAGTGCCACCCCTGCCATGGCAGGGACACCTTCCACTGTCCCAGGCTGCTCCAAGCCCCAGTGTCCAACCTGGCCTTGGGCACTGCCAGGGATCTGTCACTATAGGACACAAGAAAAGAGACGCTGACACCTGCTAGGTTGAGCAGAAAGAGGAAAAAGGGGAAAACTTTATTTACATTCCTTGTACTTATAGGTTTCTCAATTCCACAAGGGATTGGAGGACATGCCACTTCCTCTTCAATCCCACTGGAGAAAAAGGATGCTCATCAACCTTTTTCTGATAGAACATAAATGTAAGCAAAAGAACAGCTAAGTAAACATTGGCTATTATTTACATTAAAGTGTGTGAAAATTTCTGACCCCAAGGTTACAATAGAAGGCTTAGCAAGAAAACAGGACAACAGGGATCCAGGGGCAGCCACAGCTGCTCTGGGCACCCTGGGCCAGGGCCTGCCCACCCTGCCAGGGAACAATTCCTGCCCAAGATCCCATCCAGCCCTGCCCTCTGGCACTGGGAAGCCATTCCCCGGCTCCTGGCCCTGCAGCCCTTGGCAATTGTCTCTCTCCATCTTTCCTGCAGCTCCTTCAGGCCCTGCAAGGCCACCCTGAGCTCAGCCCAGAGCTTCTCCTCTCCAGGCTGAGCAATCCCAGCTGTGGCAGCCTTTGCTCCCAGCAGAGCTGCTCCATCCCTCTGCTCATGCTGGGGCCTGCTCTGGGCTCTCTGCAGCAGCTCCAGGCCCTTCCTGTGCCGGGCCCAGGGCTGGGGCAGCTCTGCAGGTGGGGTCTCACCACAGCAGAGAAAACAGGACAATGTGGAGAGAAGAGAGGAGAAAAAAGAACTAAATTGTGGATGTCTAAGCTGCCCATCAGAGGGTGAGTGACACCTGTGCCAACAAGATGCATTTTTTGCCAGCCCAAATCAGATGGTCAAAAGGACATCAAAGGACAACAGTTTAATGGTGAATACAGGAGCTTTGTGCAGGTGCTGGATTTCCCTTCCAGCTCAGCTCCTCCTGTTCATCCCCTGTCCCAGGGCATGTTCCACCTTTTGGGAGACTCCCAGGTCAGTGAGAAGCATTTAGATTTTTGTCTGTCCCCACAAATCCACTGCAAACTTAGAAGCATTTTACTGATACAAAAGAATAGAATCATTCCAGAGGAGCATTTGATATGAAATGAAGATTGTACAATGAGATAAAATATTGGGAAGTTCTTTCTTTTATATTACTCCCTTCAATTTTTTTATTTTACTTCCAAATTCACACCTGTATCTATATTCATCCAAGCTGACACAGAGCATGCAAATGCTCTGGACAATGCTCCTCTTTGCCCTTTCCCAGCTACAGTTCTCAGCAAGGCATAAATGAGATGCAAACAATAAAACCTGTTTGTGAGACAGAAGAAAAGAATGTGCACAATTTTATAGATATCCAATATTTCACTTCTTCAGCATTTCAAGAAATGCCACACAGGAATCTGATTTAAAGGGTTTTCACGACAATTTTGAGGAGATTTAAAAATGTATATCACTAAGAATATATATCCACATATAATTTTGTATTCATAATAGGGATTATGTATGTTCAAGGTGTATACAGAAGTGAAACACACAGCAACCAAAATTTGGCAGTCTATCATCTCCACTGATATTAAAATTCATAATGATAAGAACTGTACACAGAAGTTTTGTCTTCACATGTGATGGAAAGTTCAAACCGAGGAAAATCTGGAAAAAAATCTGGAAAATATCTGAAAATCTGTCTATTAAAAAAAAAAGAAAATACAAGAACACTTTTTCTACGGGTTATTGGAAGAGATAAAGATGAATTATGTTCACATACGCAGAACCTCACATGGCCAATTCTGTGCCTGGCAACTGTCTTTGGAAAACTTTGGAGAGGGGGTTGGAAGCAGGGTCTGGGAGCAGGTCTGGAGAAAGCAGCCTTGGATCCTCATGTATTTATATGTGGGAGAGGGATAGATCAGACCAAAATCAAACAGGTATTTAAACCACCTGCAGAACACACGCATTTTTGATGTTCTCCTTACCTTTCTGCTTGCTCCCAAGGGAAATAAAGGACAGGAGGTGTGCAAAGACAGAGTGTTTCTAGAAAGGATAGAAGAACCAAGGAGATGAGATGCAAGAACACAAACTCACCCAAAAAGCCTCACCTAAACACTGCTCTGTTCAGGCCGTGTCAGGAAGGGGGGAACCCCTAAAGGATGCTGAACAATGGGAGGCAGTAGCATGTCCAGGAATACATTGTTCTGTTTCCAGATTTGGTAAAATCAACTTATATTTTGGGGAGGCTGTTCACCATGTGACTGATCTGTATTATGAGTGTTGTTGGTTTATATTTGTTTTTATATAGGACAGTTGGGAGTACAGAGAGTGATGGAGAAAAACAATATAAATTACAAATAATATTGACAATTATGTGATAAGTTTTCAAATGAGTTTTGTTGTCTATATTTCACGGCCCAGCCTTCAAACACTAATTTAAGCAAAGATTCAAAGCCCAGAGCTCATCTATCTTTAATAATTTTGTGGAACTGGCAATTACTGATATGTGCACAGAGCCATTTTACTTTATCAAAATGTCCTCTTAAAATTAGGCTGTCTGAAGTTCCTGATGTGCAAATTAAGCATCTAATTTATCTTGCCTGGTCTTCCTGGATGGCTTGATCAGTCCTATATTGTTAGGCAGGCAGAGAAGGAGTGTTAAATGTAAAACAGCAATCTCTGAAAAAACCTATGAAAGGCAGCAACAACAGCCAAGCTGAATGTCAGAGGTCACCAGCCTCAGTGCATGGTAAGGAAAATGTGAATGTTCCCAGCCTGAAACCATCTTAATTTATGCAATTTCCAGGAAGCTTTTGTATCTGCTGATCAGGGATTTTCCTATAAGATATATTCTCCAATATCCTGTTCCACCACAAGTTCACTGGACCTGTTGTTATTTGCACCAGTGACGTGCTAAGGGAAGAGAACTGCCAGAACTTTCCAAACCTCCTTTGCCCTCAGAGGGGGATACCAGATCCTGAAAGGGAAATTAAAGCGAGTTAACTTCCCTGGCTGACAGCTCCCTCATCAAGATGTGGCTCCTAACTGGACACAGAGATTAGACTGATCACAGAGCACGAGGGGAAGGGAACAGAGATGTGACAGACGACTAAAAATTATTTTGCTCCTTAATCCTGTTTCTTGTTTCTCCAAACTCTTCTGTAAGGAGTGAATATCTCTGAAAGCAGATAAACTTCCCTGGGGTTATATTTTGCAGAATGGAACCTACCAAACCCCCTTGCTAGAGTAACTTTCCACAGGGAAAAGCCTGTTCGGAATGAAACTAAACAAGTGTTACTGCAAGTGAAAAAGATCTTGCTGTTCTTGGAGGTTTCGTATCAAATCTAAACAAAAAGTAAATCACAGTATTGGGTGCTGCTCCCTGCAATTCCACATCCTGCTTCTCCCAAACCACTTGTGAGCACAATTCCAACAGGTGCAATTGCAGGACATAATGACTCGTTTAGCTATTCAAACCTGACAAAACAATCACCTCTGATATTCCTCAACAACATTTAGTATAGTGGGCATTTCATTACAGCTTTCAACATTCTCGATATTGAATGACCATAAATAGATGGAAATGCTTTACATTCAGCTCCTCGCCCTGTGGAATTGAAAGTAAGTTAGAGAGAAAAGTTTAGCAAACAGTTTCTGAGGAATATTTTTGATTAATGTTAGCACTGACCTGGCACTTGGGTGGAATTAAGAGAAAAATGTGCAAATTTACAATGTTTAAAGATGGCATTATCTTGTCATATCGCTTCAAGAATATTTTCTGCTTTCTTTTTCCTTCTCTCATAACCTCTGCTGTTGTCTTGTCTCCCTTTTCCTTAGAATAAGATCATTTACAGTGTACATTGCCATTTGTGAACCTATCCAAAATATATGAAAGCTCTCTGGAACCAGTAGTTCCATCTGAGAAGAATGAAGAGAAGCTGACACAAAGGAAAGCTGGCACTGTGCCCTCCTCAAAATCTGGTCATTTATTCAGAAGTCAAAACAAAAACTGTTGGGTCCTCAGCTCCTTTGTGAGGTTTGGATGGTTCCCAACACTTGTCATGAAACCTTCCCATAAATCATTTGGAGCTGTTCCTTTACCTACATTTAAAAGCTCTTGGCAGAAATGACTCCTGAAAACAATAGATCAGACAGCAAAGAGAAAGATTCAGCAGAGCCTAAAGGTGGGGACGGAGAAAACCTGCCACTGGCTTCCAAAATTACTGGCCCAGGACACTTGATTCTTAGGCTTCCTACATCAAGGCCTCTCCCAAGAGGATGATATTCCCAGGGATTGGAAACCGTGACTTTGAGGATTCTCAATCTTACAGCAGCTACATCACAGTCTGAGCTGAATGGCTTCCCTTGTACCACCATCTCTCTTGCTTTTATTCCAGATAGGAGTCTAATTATGTTTAGCTTGGTTTAATTAGCTATATTTCTGTCTGAGGAGGATTCTTAATTTATTCCTCGGTCTTCAGAACTGACTACTTTATCTAGCGAGATCCTTTTGAAAGGAACAAAATTAAAGCTGCTTTAATTAAGCACTTTCTATGGGAGAGGTACAAACACACACAAACAACCCAACTCAAAAAAACATATGAACGATTTCATGGACAAAACGTGTTCTCTGTGAGGGTGGTGAGGCACTTCCAGGGTGCCCAGAGCAGCTGTGGCTGCCCCTGGATCCCTGGCAGTGCCCAAGGCCAGGTTGGACGGGGCTTGGAGCAGCCTGGGATGGTGGAAAGCGTTGAAACGAAATGATCTTTAAGGTTCCTTCCAACCCAAGCTGTTCTGGGATTCTGTGATTATGCTGCCATTCTACCTGGGAGCAAAGACAAGCCCGTGATGTTCACAATGTGTGGTGGATACTAAGCCAGCCGTACATAATGCCAGCCACAGGGAAAAGCTGACACACTGCACAGGGGGTCAAGAAAAGTTCATCAGGAATTCAGCTGGAATTCTCCTAGCTATTGGTGACATGTGTGTTTCACTGGGAGGGATCACAACATAAAGATAAACAAAGCAGCTCAGTATTTCGTGCATTTTCAGGTCTGTATGGATCTGTAAGCATGCCAAATTTATAGTTGGATAAAAAGCAATGTATAATATAATATAATGTAGCTTAGAGCTGAAAGAGCTGCACACATAGAACCCTCCTGTCTGAAGTGTCTGTACATCATGTACATGACAGAGGAGGACAAAAGATCAAGGCAATGGGCTGAGTTACAGGCAGAACACTCAGAAGTTATTATAGACAGACTTACCTTAAACCCAGTATTTGTGTGCAGCAAAAAAATCAATGCCTTCTGTTTACCTGGTTTATGTTATTTTCTAAATGTTTTAGTGAAAGGCTTCAAGCTGAGAACTCCAGAGAACTGCAATCTCAATAACTTCTAAGAGCACCGCGACATTTTCAGCACGAATTTCAACACAGCCAAGATCTGTCCAGTCTGCAAACTTCTCCCCAGCCTTGGGTAGCCGTGGGTTGATACATTATGAGGAAAGTGCAAAGTCCCTTGATCCGCCTTCATCTGGAAAAGGAAAATTTGAAACACAAAGAAAGGAAAGAGTAAGCTTGTATTTGAGAACATTTTTGTTTTCCTCACTTTCACGTCTAACTGTGCTCTGTGCACTAAATGACATTCCAAAATGGTTTATTCTCTCATTCTCTCATGAAGGAGGTCCTTATGTAGTTTTATATTTTCATTCTGTATGAAGGCCCTTTATTTTGTTTTATCTGTCACAATATACAAAAGAAAGACAAAGAACATAGAAAACAAAAAGCAAAAGTTGCAAAGCTCCTTACAAGCTGCTGCAATGCAGTGTCTTTCTTCCAAAAATATTAAAATAGTCAGGCTTTGAGACAAACATACCTTATAGCTGTTTTGAGTGTCCCATTATGCCAAAAGAACACAAGGTAGATTACAAACCTGACAGGAGTTACAATCTAAGACTGCCAACGAGCCTGACTTGCACATAACTGCGAGATTAGTGAGAAGTTAAAAGGATTTTTTTTTCAATTACCATTATTGCTTTATTTTCTAAGCACTGACAGCTTCACTATATTGAAATATTTTAGTCTCATAGGCAGTACAAGGCGTACACAGCTACAGAGGCTCCTTCTCTGAAGAAATTCAACCCCACCAGGGCGTGTTCCTGGACAACCTGCTCAGGTGTCCCTGCCTCAGCAGGGGTTGGTCCAGGTGAGCAGAGCCAGGGCCTGCTGCAGTTTCAGTACACGAAGTTGTGTTATCAGATCCCTTTCCCATCATACTTCGAAAAAGGAGGGGAAAACCAACTAAAAGCCATCAACAAGTGAGAGACCTGCCTGTGGTGAGTGCCATTTCCCAGCACTCCTTCCTGGCTTACTCTGCATGGTTCCTTTTCCCCGCTGGGCTCTCTCTCAGGGGTTTGTCTCAGAGGTTTGAAATGAGACTGAGGTGTTCTGCCCCTTACCCTGACCTGGCACCCCAGGCAGCCTGAGATGAAGGCAGATGGAATCTGAACTCCGAGTTCCATCTCCCATGCTCCTTATTCTCTGTTCTCTCTCAGAAATTCATCTCACAGAGGTTTTAAATGCCCTGCCTCATTATTAGCAAATCTGTACCACACTGCAACTGTTCTCACTTTCTCAAAGTGCCTGAGGTCCTGCACCCTCTGACAACACACCATGTGGAGTTATTTTCTCTCCCTTGCCTAGTTAAGGGGTTATTGATTGCCGCTCACACGCTGTAATGGATGGCTTTCCATTGCCCACATTTGCATTCCTTCTGTATTTTAGCCTCTGTTTCTTCCCTTCCCACTGATACTGTTGTCATTTGCAATGTGTGTACTGGTGTGAAGGTCAATACACTTTGCTGGACACTGCCTCAGTGATTTATTTTCACATCTCCTTAACTAAATCCTTGCACTGCTGAGTTTCTTCAACCAATTGCCAGCAAACCACCATCCCCAATTCCTGCCAGCTTTGTTGTTGTGTTATTGCTGTTTGGTGAGTACATTCTCTCAGAAATTACCCATTTGTTTCACTGCCGGTTTCCAGAATCAAGCGCTGGTTAACCATCATTTCCTTCTGGGAATACTCTTCTGACTTCGGCATGAGCTTGAAGTAATTAAAATTTTCCTCTTGCCTTAGAGTTTATCAGATTTCCCTGTGTGGCACTTCCAGCCCGCATGATTAATGCTGTTGAGTGAAACCACTCCTATTTATCACCTCACAAACTGTGAAACCCCTCTTTAGGTCACTACATTGGCCAGTGTATGTCATGATGTGAGCTGTACCATGGAACTAAAAAAAAATCAGAGTAACAACAGAAAAACAAGGATAACATGCAGTAAGAGCACAGTGCAGTGATCTGCCAGCTGAGACACACTCCAGGGTTCAAGTTTACACCACACACAGACTAAAAAAAGGCAGAAAACTTAGTCTGGAACTGCTACAGAAAACCTGCACAGATACTTTGCTGCCCAAGAGATGAACAAGGTGGTAGAATCCTAGAGATGGAGGCCTTGGGCAGCCCAGGCAGGTAAGTTTTGAAATTTTCTGACTTTATCTACCTTTAATATTATCTTGACCCTTTGTTAAAAACTGTCCAAAATAGTCTTGTTTCATTTAATGCAAGGTGATGAGCTGGTTTCAAATTTAAAGGTCTATTAATCCATAAGTTAAAGTGCAACCAAGGATATCAGTGTAATTTTTTTTTTAAGAGCTTTACAATAGGAAGTCCATATCTTACAGTTTAGCTGTCTGCAGTCCCACGGGGAGCAGTTAGTGCATTAACTTGCTTAAACCAGAATTTCAATGATGTTTTATTACTTTCAGCAGACACACCGAATTGATTAAATTCACAAGCTGCAGAAATGGTGTCTGACAGCTGGGAGCTACACACTGCAAGGACAAAGCCTTGTTGGGAATGAACTCTAAAGCAATACAAACTGATAGCAAAAGGCCTTTAGCTAATCTAGAGAAGGGGGAGTTAAGATTTTTCTCCTTTAGAAAGCAACAATAAGCTGCTTGAACTTTTCATATTAAAGGAGCTGCCTGCCTTTCAGGCTTTGGCAGCTTGGCCAGTGTGGAGCACTTTTGAATGTGCAAGTTAAAGACTCCACAAGAACACACAAGCAATTATTTTGTTCATTAGTAAGCTGCAGGATAAATCAGAGCCTGCTTCATTCTCATCTCTGCATGATCACCAAGACACTGTGGAAAGACTCCTCTAAATAAAATGTAATTTATACTCCATTGCTGAACTACCAGCAACAGGTAACCATCGGCGGGAAAGGGGCCACTCCCTAAGAGAAACAAATCAAATCTCAGAGTCACCAGAACAACGATCCCAGGAGAACAGAGCAGGCTGATGGTATCTATGAAATGGGCATTATTGTGTCAGTCTGGAGGCACTGAATGACTGTGCAGTGATGTGTCACAGATGCACCATCAATTAATTATTTTTCAGAATGCTCTTGCACAGCCTGGTGTGCAAACCAAACCGGAATTTCTGCTGAGTGAAAAAATACTAAATCTTAAAATCAGCCTAAAACTGTTTCCAATTATTTTTCTCCCATAGGTGGCCTCCTATAACCAAACAGCATCTCGTTGTTTCACTTAAACATTGTCATATTAATGTAGTCCTTGATATAACAGAAGTCAAATATTTAAAGTGCAAAGACTCTGGTTACTATCTTTTTTTTCTTTTCAGCTCTGTGTGGCTGTTTTCATGGAAAGAGCTCCAGGTAAAAAACACAGACCATGTGATTAACATTAACATGAAATACTTTATAGATTATTTTTGCAGCAAGCACTTAGAGATGCCAGGTTCAGCATTTACCATAATTGCCATTACCACTTACATGCAGCTTGTCCCCAGAGGACTTACACAGAGAATGGTTTTATCTTGTTTAAACCTAATGGGCAAAAATTAGGTGCTGAAAGACAGAAATTCCATCAAAATTCACTAAGTGGGCAAACAGTATAATGCAAACCAGAAGCAATATTTAAAGCAAAACAAAATGCCATTGAAAAAATATCAGGTAGCCAGCAAAGATGCTTTTTCTTAGTAATTAATAAAATAATGAACCATTCAGCTTAAGTGTTTTAGGAACTCTCAAATTTTCATAATTCTATTTTAGGAAGAAAAAAATATGCATACATAGAATTTTTTTTCCCTCTCATCATACAATTTGGAAGAAAAATATTGTTATCCTGTTCTAGATTAAAAAATAAAAACAGGCATGGGAAGTGAATGGTAGGAGCTCTGATTCTCTGCCTGCAGACTGAAGAACAGCTCCCATCACCCCCAGTTCCCAGGGCTCCCATCAATCAGAGAACTGCAAATTTAGCATCAAACCCAGACTCAAAACTCAAACCCTTGTCCAATCTGGAAATACTTATAAAGTACATTTTGGTCTATCTAACAGTGTTTGAAACTCACAGCAAATCTCAAATTACTGCATTTACAAAGGGAGAGAATTGATTTGCTTTTCAGCAGGAGAAAAAAAATAATTCAGCCTGTGGTGTAAAAGAATTGGGAATTTGGCTTCCCAAAGTTGAGGGTGTGAGATTACAATGGATAAGGACATTCTGTTTAATATTTTCCTCAACCTGAATATAGACGTGTCATTTCCTACACATGCTCCTAAGGGAAAGCTGACCTCAGAATTCCCTGAGGCAAGCCCACAGGACAGGCCATAGCTGGATCTCCAGGTGGGAAGTTTGTTCTCTCAGGATTTGTGCTGATTGGCGGAGAGTTGGTTTTAATCCCAAGGGTTGTGTGCAGCAACTCTTATTTCATTATTATTTTAATAAGAGGGCCCAGAACATTCAGAAAACATGCTAAATTAGGATACAAATGAGGTGAGATATGCTTGATTGACAATGAGTGAAAGAGAAGCTCTGCACCATTTAAAACACAGTAAGAATTTCAAAATGTTCGAAATGCACATAAAATATTGTTAAAGGAACAAAAAGGTAACCAAAAAGGAGATTCTGATGTCAGCAGTGGGGTTTTTTCTGGTAGTTCCTTAAGCACAATAGGGCAAATCTGAAAACCCAGAACTGATAAAAATATCTAATGAACTTTAGCAGGGATTCAGGAGCTTTAATTTGCATGCCAAAATCATATGGACACATTACATGTAGCAACAAAACACTGCAAAGGCATCGCAGCCAACAGCCAAATCAGGTTCCTTTTGATTTTTCCCTTTCCTTTTTAATTTAATTTATTCATTATATGTTTCTGTGTGGATATCACCAAACCACCCCACTTTGCAACCTGTAAATGATGACTCAGAGTTTACAACAACTCACTGCACTTTCTCTGCAAATATAAATGCAGGAATACAGGGGATCTGTAGAAAAATAATAATTATCTTCATAAAAACCAAACTGCTCACCATAGAGACACAAAAGCTTCCTTGCCAGAATATAAGTGCATTACAAATTTTCAACAGTATCACTGTCTTGAAGTGGTGTTGTTGGAATGAGCCATTATGGAGCTGATACCCAAATCATTTAACGTGACCTTTAACTGGACATGATTATTGCTGTAGCAGGCTGACGTAAACTGGAGCCTCACTTAATTAGCACCAGTATTACAAAGGCCCAGGACTAACTGATGTAAAAACATTGCAGCTCACAGGAATGGCCACACATTCATTGTTTTATATTTTATCTAGGTAATATTCCTCATTCCCACCATTTTTTTAATTCAGCCTGTGCTACAGAGAAGGATTATTTCTGGTTTTGTTAGGACCAAAGCACCTGAACAAGGTGCACTCAGAATCATGGAATGTTTGGTTTTGGAAAAATCCTTAAAGATTCTCCAGTGCCACCCCCTGCCATGGGCAGGGACACCTTCCACTATCCCAGGCTGCTCCAAGCCCTGTCTAGCCTGACCTTGGGCACTGCCAGGGATGGGGCTTCATGCCCAGCTATGCTTGGAAGAACCCTTAGGAAGGCTACCACTGTTCTGAGCTAGAAATTGCTTTAAAAGTCCAAGACATCCACAGGTTGTCCCTGCAAGACTCCTGGTTTGGAGCCCAAGCCACAGGCACACTAAAATCCCACTGCTGCAGCCTGTGTATCATTGGTATCCAGATAATATCAAGTTATAACTTGCATTGCTCCAAAAAAAAAAAAAAAAAAAAAA
>VYXC01011207.1:246440-300750 GCA_013397175.1 Platysteira castanea | reverse complement strand
CTCCGTGTGGGCCTGATGGGCTGGGCTCGGCTGGGCCCGGCTGCTCGGCCTGGCGGGGCCGGGCCATGGTCTGTGACTCCGGGTGGGCCGGCACCCCCCAGCGCGGCTTGGCAAGATCCTGGCCGCTCAGCTAAACATCGCAGCTGTTCCTGCTCCGTCAGAGCAGCCCCATGGCTCCGTGTGGGCAGGGATGGTCCCCCCTTCCTCCAGTGCAGCCACCGAAATGAAACTACACCGAGACCAAAGGCCCGGGTAAGATTAACCTCTTCAGCGCTGTAAGTTCCCCAGAAGAGATGAAACCTGCAAACAGCAATCCTCTCCCAGGTCAGAGGACAGGGAAAGGCAAAAGCACGTGGATAGACACCATGATAGTGACACCAAAGTCAGTGAAGAAGAAAGAGCTGAAGCCCAGAGAGAGCAGATAGAGGAGATGCTCCAAACCTGGAAGCTGAAATTCTGTTGCAAAGCAATGGTGATGCACTGTGATACATCAGAGAACCCTTTTGTAATGTCATGAAAGCATGGGGGGTAGAGCATTCAAACTGCAGCCACGACCAAAGTGCCAGTGCTGAAATAAGCAAATGTTGAAGTAGCTGTGATCCAATGAGAAGCCTGAACAGAGAGAGACAGTGACGAAGTGAAGAACCTTGCTCCCAGGGAAGAAGACCTCTGTTCCTAGACATGAAGATGACTCCCAGAGATAGATGAAGAGAACCTTTGCTTCTGAACAGCTTATCCTTAAAATAGTACCCCATTAGCTAAGATTGAACCCTCGAAAACAGTTGTGGGGAAAGCTGTAAGTCGAGGGAAGGGACTCACACATGCCAACAGAAACCACCCCGGGCGGCTGTTGTGCTGTGACATTGAAGCCACAAGAAAACTGTTTCTTGTGGAGAAATCGCTATAGCAAGGCAAAGGAGACTCCTCTCCATAAGTGAACTGATGAAAGACTATTATAGAAGTGGTAAACTGACTGAAATAATCCCAAGTTTGTGTCTTGATATTGTAAGTGGCAGGAAGGAGGAGGATGGGGGGAGGAGAAGTGTTCTGAAGGTTTATTCTGACCCTTATTATTCCTTTTTTCTTTTAGTTCTGTTAATAAACTTCTTTATATTCTTTAGAGTCTGCTTTGCATTCCTCCTAATTCTTATCTCACAGAAGAGAAAAGATGCGAACAAAACCACTACAACACCCAATTCCATTGCATTAAAAGGAGTCCAAAAGGACTTAACAGTTTTTAAATAATTTTGAGGTGAAGGCAGGGCTCTGGAAGTTGCTGATATAAAAATGTAAAGATGTCATTCAGTGTGTTCTTGTGCTTCTTACTTGGCTGGATTGGGTGCTTGTGTTTGTGACACACTGATTATCTTTTAATTACCTTCAGAGTGGTAATCAAAACAAACCAACTTACCAAGCGATCACATAACAAGGGTAACTCGGGACAATTAATTTGATTTCAAAGCAAAACAGGCTTCCAGTGCATACCAGAACAATGTGCCTGGTTTTTATTATGACCTTAATTACAGCATAAAGTCATACTTGTTTTTTTTTCCCCTCTGAGCTTGAATTTAACTCAATTCAGTCCTTCTGCAAGTTATGTAGGAATTCTTGCACTCAATCCAATATTGTAATTCATGCAGATTTTTATGTAAACAAGGTTTGGACTTCTCTGTTAATGAAATATGACTGAGTGAGATGGTTAAACTCTGTTTCTTTCACTGAACAGATGCAGTTTAACTGAAACTGCCAACAAGCCCATTTCAGTTAGGGCAGACTGATAGAAAACAGAGAGTGTTTTCCTTCATCCATTAATTCTTTGATCTTTGCAATTGGAGTTTGTGGAAAGTCTACCTCCCAAATCCAAAGATCAATTCTTTTTTACCAAAGAAGAAAAGAAAAAGCTAAAAATTTGACCTTCAGGAACATGAATAAGCAATGTCTCTCCTTATTGTTTCAAAACATTTCCAGATGTTTGTTCTCAGTTAGAGCAGCTCTAATTTGGGGAAGAGTAGGACAAGTTCCTTTGTTTATGGTAACAGCATCAAGGGTCATAGCTGTTGATAGAACTGCTGCTCTAAATTTCAAGCAATCTACCTAGATCAGAAGCCCCTTGTCAGAGAAGTCTCCACCTGTCATCAGGGAGAAATAGAGAGAACTAAATAAGCTAAGTATTTTACACGACTTTGCAGATTATGAGTATTATACATGTGCTCAGCATCAATAAATATTTTTAACTCAAAAGAATTTACCATTAAATATGCTTTTGGTGATTTAGCTCATGAAGATTCTTTGTCTTATCTTTGGTATCATAGAGAAAAAAAGAAGACATGGGCACAACCCAAATCCCTGGATATGGTGATCACAATGATAAGGTTGGAAAAGCCCTCCAAGACCATCGAGTCCAACCTGTGCCTGATCCCCACCTTGTCACCCAGCCCAGAGCTCTGAGTGCCGCACCCAATCCTTCCTTGGACACCTCTGGAGACAAATTTCATGGCTAATCCATATTACTGTAAGGAGTGAGCCCAGTTCTGGGTAAGGGCTTTTCCCACCACATGTAAATGTACTGAAGATGAATGCAGATATAACAGTGCAGTTGTTATGTCCTAGGGAAGAGTAAATAAAATGTGCTGTACCCCATGTCTGCTGAGTGACACAGCAAATCCCTGCATCCAATCTTCTCACATTTTCCACCTACAATTTATAGCAACTAACTTGGCTCCTGAAATGTAATGGAAAACTCACATGAAAAGCCCGAGGATTGGTCTGTGACAGTGTGATTTAAGGAGCAGAAAATAAGAAAGGAAAGGTGAAAAGAAGAACACCAGAGCGAGTGGCTATTTCATAGAGCTGTACGTTCAGCTCCCAGGCATCCCGCTGGGACAGCTAGTGGAATTTCAAATTTGTGTTCGTGGATGGAATAGGTGAGGGAGTTTTGGACAAGTTTCTGGGCAGACGTGCTTTTGTCTGCCTTACAAACATCAGCCAGTTTCTCTCAATAGAATTGTATTTTTCTGAGCTCTAAAATTTAGGGGAATCTAAACAGAGCAGTATCCTGAAATGTTTCAGAGGCAGGAAATGAGCTTGGACAAACCTGCTCAGTCTATGGAGAAGTTGTATTCTGTGCCAGCTGGTGAAATTTCATTAATAAAAAATAACAGGAGCAATCAGAGCCAGTGACACTCAAACCCTTCCTTCAAACTCTGCATTTAAATGAAAGCTGCCCTTAAGTTACTCTTTCTTATAGAAGGTCAAACAGTTTAAAGTAGCAAATCTGATTTAAATGACTTTGTTTAAAACAAACCAACAACTCCCCACCTATCCTAAAAACTACATTAATACAATATTTTAATTCACAGTCATAAGTGGAAGATCGTTGCCATTTTACCAGCTCTTCCTGGTTCCTGGCATTAGTCTATTTAAGCCATTAAAAGTGGTTTAACACTTTATGTAAAATTTTAATTAACAAACCCTTTTCTCTTTGGTGATAAAACTAATACAATATTCACCTGTTGTCAACTTTTTCCCCCCCAGAAATTTTTGACATGCTTTCTGTGCAGCCTCTAAAAATTAAAATTGTATTATCTCATTATTGCAAAATATTATCCATTATTATCATCCCTCATAGCCTTTCTTCTTTTCTATTCTAAACAATTCACACTGGTCACTGCATAAAAAGGTGGAAAAATTCTGCCAACCTGGATTTTGTGCAGAAAATGTGGTAAATGATGCATTTCAACAACAAATGCAGGATAAATGACACTGTATGCTATAAACTGTTATATTTCTCTCTCCCCCTCTACATATATTCTACTGAAATTTCTGTTCTCTCTTTTATCCCCCATCCAATCTCACTGAGTGCATTGGACCTTTGGGATATAACCATGTCCCTCTGAGGAAAAAAATAAACCCTGCTGGCTATTTATAACATGATTTGCCACTATATCTTGCCCTGGATTATTGAAACTGATAAAAAGAAATGACTTTGTTGATTAATTTTACAAATACTTTTAAACATGTTTCTAAAAGAATGGAATTTTCCAAATGGTGAGAAAAAAAGGGAAACACTTCAAATACATTCTGTATGCAGCTGATCTATCTTAATTCAGATTTAGTTACCTATTTATCTATCATCATGTATTTTAATGTCTTAATTATGAGAAATGTGCCTAGGAAGACTTACCAGTCCCATGGTTCCCACCTGGTGACTGCAGGTACAAGCACCTCTAATCCACCTCAGAGCAAAGCAAACCAGCTGAACTTTAACATCCAGTCAGATGAAAGGTGGAAACCCCCTCTAACCACTGCAAATTGTTCCCAAAATAAGGCCCTGATTAAACCTTGGTTGATCCAGCAATTCTGTTGGCTTACAGCTGATTTTAACGACTCTTTGCAGATGATGAGGCAAAGGAAATGACTTCCCAATGGCATCCCCTCCATCATTCCTGCTGCGTTCCAGTCCTGCTTGGGAATGTCATCCTGCTGGATGGGTGACGTAAAGATTTGTCGAAGTTTATTTGGAGAGATCTCATACCAGCTCCCTGAGCAGCTGGAAGAACTCAGACACTCAAAAAACAAAATGGGAATTTTCGTATTTGCACGTGTTCAGTTCTAAACTTAGGGTCGAATTTTAAACTGTATATATTGGGTTTATGTATTATTTTTGCTGTACATGTTTTTTATGAAAGGCACTTCTGAACAATTTTTACCGTGTCTCACAGTCGCCTTCAACATCATCATGTTCTTTCTGGCAATTCACCATATTTTATTTATCCTAACCTCCGGCACTCTTCTTTTTATTGTCCACCTTTGTACTTTTTTATCAGGTGTTTTTACACTTGCCTGACTTTACTCTTTAATCTTCCTACTTCACCTTTGGTCCAGATATTTTACACCTTATAGATGTCTCTTTCCAACACTTTATTTTTCATCTCCATTGGCTCATTTTTTTTGTCATAGTATATTCACTGCTAGATGAAAGACCTTCATTTATCTTTCAACACTTCCCATTTCCTTTCTATGTCTTCCTTACATTGATTTTTCTCACCTTCTCCTAAGAGAAGATCAGCTGATACTCCATCAACCTTTTCTTCTACTTTGTCTCCTTTGAGTCCAAATGCAAACTTAGCATGGCTATGGTAATTCAACTTTTGAACTTTATCTTCATTGCTAACAGGATATGGTGAGCAGCATTTTGAATTGATTTATTCCTCAATTAAAGAGACAAAGTATAATAAATCTCCATTCTTGTGTAGAAAATTACTTGTATTAATGATCAACACAAAAATGTTGATAGAATTAAAGACAGAATGAGCCATGTTTAGATTTGTGATTTGCAGAGACCTGACAGTCACTAACAGGGGTGTAAAAGACTAAATAAAAAATCTTGAAGACAATTTTAAATAAAATTTCTGGAAGTTTGGAGAAGCCTTTTGGAAGGCTTGTTTGAATTTCGTTCATTTTAAAGCCCTTTGGATCAACCACATACAAACCATGGGGAAAAGATATTTTTAAAGTTGTGTTTTAACAGCCCACAGATATCCCAGATGAACTTCTGAGGTAATTTTTCTCCCTGTGTTGAAATCCTTGTCCCCATACCTAGAGCTCCCTCCTTTAATCACAGAACCCCAGGCTGGGTGAGGATGGAGGGGCCCCCAGGGCTCCTGTGGTGCCACCTCCCTGCTCCAGCAGGGCCATCCCAGAGCCCCGGGCACAGCAGTGTGTCCGTGCGGCTCTGCAATATCCCCAGGGAGGAGACTGCCCAGCCTCTCTGCACAATCTGCTCAGGGCTGGCCCTGCCCAGGGCACAAGTTCTGCCTCCTGTGCCGGGGGAGCTGCCTGGGCTCAGGCCCTGCCCGTTCCCCTGGGGCCATGGCTGGGCCCCGGAGCAGAGCCCGGGCCCTGCCCGGAGCCCTCCCTGCACACAGGGACCCCCGGGGCTGAGGGCCCCTCTGGGCTGGGGCTCCTCTCCAGGCTGAGCAGCCGCAGCTCCCTCAGCCCTTCCTGGGCACGGAGATGCTCCAGGCCCTTGCTCAGCGCCGCAGCCTCCGCTGGCCCCGCTGCAGGAGCTGCCTGGCCCTGCTGTGCTGAGCATCCCGAGCTGGGCACGGCCCTGCAGAGGTGCCCCGGGCTGGGCACAGGGGCAGCATCCCCTCCCTGCCCTGCTGCCAAGGCTCTGCCCGATGGCCCCGGGCACCCTCGGCCTCCTTGGCCCCAGCACACTCTGCTGGCTCAGGGACAGCTCCTTGTCCCCCAGCACCCCCAGCACACTCTGCTGGCTCAGGGACAGCTCCTTGTCCCCCAGCACCCCCAGCACACTCTGCTGGCTCAGGGACAGCTCCTTGTCCCCCAGCACCCCCAGCACACTCTGCTGGCTCAGGGACAGCTCCTTGTCCCCCAGCACCCCCAGCACACTCTGCTGGCTCAGGGACAGCTCCTTGTCCCCCAGCACCCCCAGCACACTCTGCTGGCTCAGGGACAGCTCCTTGTCCCCCAGCACCCCCAGCACACTCTGCTGGCTCAGGGACAGCTCCTTGTCCCCCAGCACCCCCAGCACACTCTGCTGGCTCAGGGACAGCTCCTTGTCCCCCAGCACCCCCAGGTCCCTCCCCGCAGAGCTGCTCCAGCAGGGCCCCCCAGCCTGTGCTGGTGCTGGGGTTGTTCCTGCCCAAGAGCAGGACCTGCATTTGCCTTGGTTGAACTTCAGATGTTTTTTCCCTGCCCATCTCTCCAGGCTGTCAAGGCCCCTCTGATTGGGGGATCAGCCACTCCCAGTTCTGTGCCCTGAAATGGACTGGGAGCAACAGAACAATGTAATGGAATGAGAGTAGTTCTTTTCTTTCAGTGACTCTTGAAAACTAAGAGAGAAACAGCAATAACTGAAGCTGTGTGAGTGCAGGTACCTGGAACAAGAATTAAATAAAAGAAACAATCAGCTGAAATAGGTGTTGGACAGCAAACCAGGGCCAGGAGGAAGACCAAACATGAACTATTAAACGACCACATGTAAGAAAGTGTGTAAATGTTTGCAAGTGTTCAGGAGCCTTTAAGGAGGCCACTGCAGCCGTGTTAAAACCCATCACTTGTTTGTCAGCTCTAGTCTACTGAGAGTAAGTAGAAAAAAATATCTTGTGAGCAGCACTTGATGACAACACAAACCAACCCATCCACCCACATCCAGACTGGACACACCAAAAAATCAAAATGGTGAGAACACATTTTTCATCAGGATGATGTAGAAAATACAGAAGAATATATTTGGAGGACAGCATTTATCAAAGAATAAATCATTCTGCATTCCAACAGACGTTGAAGGTGACAAGATGGTTAACAGACTGTAGGTTGCAAATCTTGATGGATTTTTTGCTAGTGTTCCCCTTGTCTGAGTTTATTTCTTTTATTTTCCAGAATTGTGATGATCTGGCAGCAGAGTATAAAGCTTTTCTGGTGATAATACTGATGATATGGGAGCAAGTGACATGGGACAGCACAGCAAAATCAGAGCTAGGGAAAAAAAAAATCAAGAAATTTCCTAGGGGATATCTTAAGATTTTTGTTTTACAGTATTTCCACTTTTTGTTAATTTTGAGCCATCACTGAGGATTCATCAATGCCAGTGGAAACAGAAGCAAGAGCCATGGGGAAATTTAGATACACCTTCGGTAAGGTCTCAGGAGTATTGTTCAATTCTGAACCCACAGATGTATTAAAAAGTTAAGCCATGTTGGAAGAGATTATTTACCTTCTACATTAAAGTATTAAGGTTATACATTTCATTTTATCAACATATTATCAGCACCATGTTATCACCATATTATTCAGTCACCCAGTTTGACTTGATCCTTCGGGAAATCTTACTATTCTGTGAGGTTTTCTTTAGTCTAAGGAATTTTCTGTTATCAGCAACATTCACCAAGCCATCCACCAAATCAATAATAAATATACTGCAGAATGTCAGGCCTGATGTTGTTACCCAGGGCAGCCACTACTAACTGCTTTCCACTCTCAGAAAATTTATCTGCAGTTTCCAGGAAAGTGTGTCTTTTCCAGCAGGTCGCCTGCCTGCTATGTCATACTGAGATAACTCAATGCAAGTCACATAATTACATCATGTAACTTTATATCATTTGACATGGCTGAGGCAGCCTAACATAAAATATCACCGTATAAAGCATCAGATGGAAAATTTAAACATTATTTTTTTCCCCAAAAAGAAATAGGAGGGAAAAAAAACAAACCAAAACAAAACCATAATATTTATTTTTTCAACCTTAGCCTTTGAGGGGGAAAAAAATAAAAATAAAAGTACAGCTTGTCTAAAATATTGATTTTTATACATGTAACTAACACTGAATTGACAGTGTCTTCACTAAAACCTGAATCGAGAACCTTCTTGGGAAATGGGTGGTTGTCATGATCAGAGTCAGACCTCAGCAAACTGTCAGCTGCATTTTAAAAGAGTGGATGTGCACTGCTACCTTAGATTAAACCTGTATATGTCCTGCTCCACCTATGTACAAGGTATTCTGATCCATCTGCATTTCCCTGTGCCGGTAATTTCCTAGGACATCAGTTAAAATAGATTACAGTGCTAAAAAACCAGACATTTTGGTAGCTGCCCTTACTTGTATCACTATAAAATTAGTAATTGCATTCTGATGCAACAAATGCCATGTTGTTATTCTCTCTATTTTCCTGTCTAAAAAAGGATGAGAACTGCAAGGTAGATTTTTAAATAATATGGCTCATCCACTGCTCTCCTTCCTGCAGTCTCTTTGGGTTGAAAAACTGCAATTTTATCCTTGTGCTGAGCTTTCAGAAGATCAAAAAAAAGGATTTTCAGTTATTTTCAAAACAATGAATTCAGCATTCAGAGGAGAAACTAATTTAGTGGAGACCAGCAATATTGTGACTGTGCAGAGAAAGGTGACATAGAGGGGAAGTTGAGATTGATATGAGCTGAAACAATGAAATGTGACGACAAATAGAGTTAATAATAATAATAATAAAAATAAAAATAAAAATAATAATAATAATAATAAAAATAATAATAATAATAATAATAATAACCACACTCAGCTGAAGGTGAGGCAGGAGTTGACATGGACATTCCCACCTGCATAGCTGGCTAATGGCATTGACTCCTGGAGTTAAATGCCCAGGCACACTGATATGGGTGATCAGAACTGACAGTGAACACCAACAGCAGCAGGAGATTCAAGCCAAAGTACATTTATAATACATACACAGGTATTATACGGAGCTAAGGACACCAGGGGAAAGGGACTAAGAAAAGCTGCTGGAGCTGAAAGCTCTCTCTAAAACTGAAGGACACAGACTGGCTTGTTTCGGTTTGGACCTCATCTCTTCAGCATTATTTTTCTTGAATATAGACACACTCAAATGAAAGGTAATCAAAGGCCTGAGGAGCCTCTGGAGCTTAGAGATTTCAGACTGGCATTTATGGAAAAGCCACTTCATCGTCCAATTGAGTAGGTGCAGCCTCAGGAAGAGATGGCTGAAAGAGACCCTCAGCCCCGGGGGTCCCTGTGTGCAGGGAGGGCTCCGGGCAGGGCCCGGGCTCTGCTCCGGGGCCCAGCCATGGCCCCAGGGGAACGGGCAGGGCCGGAGCCCAGGCAGCTCCCCCGGCACAGGAGGCAGAACTTGTGCCCTGGGCAGGGCCAGCCCTGAGCAGATTGTGCAGAGAGGCTGGGCAGTCTCCTCCCTGGGGATATTGCAGAGCCGCACGGACACACTGCTGTGCCCGGGGCTCTGGGATGGCCCTGCTGGAGCAGGGAGGTGGCACCACAGGAGCCCTGATCCACTCTGGGAATCTGGGATCAACATGCAGTCTGCATCATTTTTGGATAGTGAGTGGTGGAGGCGGCAACATGACAGGAACAGAAAATTAGTCTGCAGAGAGAGGAAAGAAACCTGGTAGTATTCTGTAGGAGGATGGATAATAACAATGAACAAAGCTCCAGCAAAACAGGACCATCAGCTACTGGCATTCAGGTGCACACTGACCTGTACTGAGCATAGGTTAAATCTGTAGTCTTTATTTTTATCAAGTTTCTGAGAGCAAAAAAGCAAGTTTAAAAACTGGAGCTTGAATGCAAGGACAGAATTTTGTGTTTTTCTCTGGGGAAGCAGACGATTCCCCTTGAGATGTGTGAGGAAGTAGTGATTCTGAACTGGCACAGAAAGCCAGTCAGGCACAGCCAATACCCTTTTTGTACTCTTTGACAGCCAAGATGTGCATCTGAACAGGATTTGTATTCCAAGCAACAGGGATTTTTGGATTTGACTCTCCTGGATGCACTGGGAGAGAGGACAATATGTCTCTACATGTGGAAATGGAGTCACTCTGAACAACAGCTTGGATAATTATAGTGAATTACTTCTTTCAGCATCTACTTGATGCTTATGACAATAGCCATAATGGTTATCTAATTTCTGCTGTTCCAGACAGCAAACGTCTAAATTGTCAATCCACAGAATCCCAGAATGGGTTGGGAAGGATCTCAAGGACCTTCTTGTTCCACACCCTCCACTGTCCCAGGCTGCTCCCAGCCCCAGTGTCCAGCCTGGCCTTGGGCACTGCCAGGGATGCAGGGGCAGCCACAGCTGCTCTGGGCACCCTGGGCCAGGGCCTGCCCACCCTGCCAGGGAACAATTCCTGCCCAAGATCCCACCCAGCCCTGCCCTCTGGCACTGGGAAGCCATTCCCTGGCTCCTGGCCCTGCAGCCCTTGGCAATTGTCTCTCTCCATCTTTCCTGCAGCTCCTCCAGGCCCTGCAAGGCCACCCTGAGCTCAGCCCAGAGCTTCTCCTCTCCAGGCTGAGCAATCCCAGCTGTGGCAGCCTTTGCTCCCAGCAGAGCTGCTCCATCCCTCTGCTCATGCTGGGGCCTGCTCTGGGCTCTCTGCAGCAGCTCCAGGCCCTTCCTGTGCCGGGCCCAGGGCTGGGGCAGCTCTGCAGGTGGGGTCTCACCTGAGGGGGCAGAGGGGCAGAATCCCTTCCTTCTTCTACTTTAATTTTATCAGACCCCTGTGGAAGCAACTCCAGCATTTCTTCCCAGTGATAAAACCAGAAATTTGTAAGGTCCCAGAAAACACCTGGGTAGAAGCTGCAAAGGTGGAATGGGCTAAGGTGTATCCCCTACAATGTGGGATTAATTAAAGAAAAAGTCATTATTGGGTGCACAGCTGGCAGAGACTCTTGTCAAACCCAGGAGGGACTGGAGCAGGCTCCAAAATCACTCAAGCTTGGGGTGTTCAATTAGACTCTGAGTCTGAGATCAAGTGTGGCTGAGCAGCGGGGAGAGGCACTTGGTGCAGGAGAATAACTGTCAGTGCATCCACAGAAAGCATTTTGGGAGAGACCTGCATGTTCATCTGCATGGCTGCACATTGTGACTGTCACATACAAGATTCTATACCAGCTTAGAGGGTTTTTTTTTTCAAATGCCAAAAATGTTTTGGAGGGGAGAGTGAGAGCTCTTGTAAATGCTAGTAAATATTTCAGCAGAGTAGACGCACGGGGGCAGGGTTGAAAGAATAAATTTATTTAGCTTGTTTCCTCACAGTTTTGTTAAAAAATGTTAAAGAAATGCAGAGGTCTACTTCCTTGAATCATTCTGCAAATATGAATTGAAAATTACTTATTTACTATGGAACAAATATATAGGAAAGAATTTTTTCAGGGGAAAAGAAAGAAAAATCTGTCATTGTAATGCATACTGAAACAGAAGATCTGTGATAGGGTTAATTTTCAGCAGATAAAATAATTTTCATTAATTCACAAAACATTTTACATTGCATTCTCACTTAATAAATGTTAAATTAAAAATAAGTAGTTTGTGTTCATAGCTATAATCTATTTTTTTAATTACTTTCCATGCAAGCTGTTACGCTTTGCAAAAAGAAAGCAAAATTGAAATATCTTTAATAACCACAGGCTTAAATTTGTGTGTTTCCTTATTAATAGAGGGAAGCACAGGAGCTGTAGTCAGAAAGAACCATTGAAAAAAAGGTTTTCTAGATTTAAGACCTTTTCCAGCCTTCCTTTGTTCATTTTTTGTTAATGATCCAAAAGTGTTGCACAGTCAGTGCTCACTCCCTTGGCAGGAGGCAACAAGCAAAGCAGGTTCACAGCTGATCCTCACCTCTTCCTCAGAACATGTATTTTTCATTTGTTTTTGGAATAATCCCTTTCATGTAAAAGGATATTTCTCTCATGGAGGATCAACCATTAATGTCAAGTACATGCAAGTTTGTTGTGACAAGGTTTTCAAAACTCTGTGATAGGTAGCAGAGCTTTAAGGGGCTACAGTGATGTCTTGTCTGTACAATTTTTTCCTTTAGTTCTGACACAAGGAGTGTACAGATGTGTGCTGCAGCCTCATTTTTCAAAAAGGTGTTTTTTCCCTTTTTTTTCCCCTGAATACAGAAACCCTCTTTGTCATTAAAAATGTAAAGGCCCTTCTGGTTTTGTCAGTTGAGGAAGAAAATGAAAGGAAATTCTTTTGTGGCAACCTGGTGTAGTAAAGAGTCTTCCAGTTAAGGAACTGCCAAAATACATGAGATTAAAGCGGATGCATCCTGACACAACTTGTCATTAAAAATATATGTGGACAATAGGAGAACATGTCAAAACCTGAGCATGTTCGATACATGCAACTTAGTCAAAAAATTCCCAGAACACTTGTCAAATATTCATTTTATCCTTCTTTTGATTCAAATTGAAAAAGTTTCCTATTGTTTTGAAAAAAAATGAAAAAAAAAAAAGAGGAGAGCATAAAACTTGTTTTTAGAAACAGACGACTTCAGAAACTTAAAAAGATTTGACAAATTGTGGTGCAATAAGGGAAGGAGAAGCAAAAGGAGCTGTGCCAAGAGCCAGTAAGGTCCCTGCTATGGGAGGGTTGGAGAGGTCTCCCATTTCTAAATTATGCTGAGCTCAATCAGGCACAGACTGAACCTAAATCTTCCTCTTGCTTAGAAAACACAGAATAATGAATAGAAAATTTACCCTGATGAAAAGTGGAACGAAATGGAAATCACCAAAATTTCAAGGAACAATGAATTACCTGAGGTCCAGAGGTGCTCTGGGACACACTGCCAGCCTTTTAGGCACAGACAGTCCTTGGGAAACCAGCAACTGAGATCAGGAGAGCTGGAAATGCCCAGTTTGGCACAGCTCACTTGCTGGATCTTCTCCTAAGAAGCCAGGAAGATGCCTGGGAAAACAGAGCATCTGTGAATAATACACTGAGGCATTTCATGCTCTGCAACTCATTATTTTAAAGTATAACTTTTGGGTTAAAGTATAAAATTTGGGTTAAATAGCATTATTTTTATTGTGATACCCACATTTATATCAAGAAGAGGGTTCATAAACCAGTGTGGTTTCTGGATTCAATTGTCATAAAACCAGTAAGACTCATTTTTTTTTTAGTGGACTTGTTGGTGTCTGGTTTTTGAGATCACCTCATGGAAGTCATTGTTGGGCCTATAACACACCTGCTTCTCTGAACTGTGGCTATTTTAAAAGTGCCATATTTATTTTAAATAAAACTGCTCCCTGAGTGCATTCAAAGCCAAATCCAAGTACCTCAGTGACTACAATACTTTTTATTGACTTTCACTCCAAGAAAGGGCACAGAATTCATGAAGCAGTCAGAAAGAGAACTCCTTTATGTATCACAAACAGGAATATCCCCGCTCTAAGACATCAGAAAACTACAGGAAATAATTGAAATTGAAGGTAACAAGAGGACTAATCCTGTAACTTCTTTATAATGACACAAGGATCCTGTTTCAGAGGGAGAACTCCCAGTCAGTACAGGAAATACAAGAAAGAATTTTAATAGGCATTTGGATTTTCCTAATGGCGCTCTATATTTGCTAACATAAGATAAACATGATTATCATACAGTGTAACTTTTGTTATCCAGCATTATCAAATTAGTGACTCATTTGTAATGTAAATAAGTATTATTAGTTTTAAATATGAAAGATTTACATAGCTAATGAAATGACTGTGAAAACATTGTCTTAGGGCAGTTAAAAGCTATGTTACATTTAGCAAAACAGTGAACATGAATATTTATTCTTTCACAGCAGAAAGAATAACCAACTTCTTATGAATATAAAATAATAAAGCAAATAGTGAAGAACATTAATAATCAATAATCATTCTGGGATTAATTTGTGTAAAACTGACCTTTTCACCTTCTGTTTCCAGTACATTTTAAACTTAATGGATTAAGTTCACTCCATTAATCAACATCACAGTATTTGGCAAAAGGCAGAGTTCATAAAAATGTATGGCAAACAACTGAAGATTTTTTATGAGGAAGCAGCTTATGTGAAGGAGCAGAAGATGTAAAATAATTAATTAAGTCCCAGTCATAAGCTTAAAGCTCCTTCTAATAGAACAGAAAACCTTCAAGGAGAGAAGATCTCTTTGCTTCACCAAGGTGCAGAAGAGATGGTGAAAAAAATCTTTCCCCAATATTTAGAAGATGTGATGACTAAACACCAACATCATCACTCACCTTTTTACTCTTTTAAATTCTTTTTTTTCCTCCAGGGTGTCTCCCAGTTTTGGATTAAAAATGTCTACATTCTTCAGAGCTGTTTATGGAGCACGTATCAATCTGATGAAGCAGAGCAATACAGAAAAGTAGCTCTTACACCTGAGAAAATGTTTAGGGTGAACTTACTCTGGTGAGTGTTCTCAGACCTACAGATACTCAAGGTGTGTTGTGTCCTAAGTACTTGTAGGGTTAATCGACCTCCAGAAAAATTACAACCTGGCTAAAATTCTGTGGAATTTTGATTTTTAATTAATTATCAAAAGATAATACTCCAAACAATTAATGCTTAATGCAAGACTAGGTTTTAAGTTATGTTTGTGTAAGTAGCAACAATTTTTCCATTCGATCCAAATATGACTTGACACTGATGGACTAACTCTCCTATTTTCCTGTTTATTTTTACTCATGAATTTCTTTGCAATGCCACATACCAGATAACTGTTCACAAAACGGGAAGTACTCCAGTATCTTGGCTTATTAATTGCAAGCTTGCATTGATTTGAATGCAGCATTATCTCCAAATTATACTTTTTCCTTATTTTCCCCATTTCCACTATATCTGAACTGAAATACTTGGAATATTTCTCTATTTTCAAAGCTAGATTACTCCTATTTTTTACAAACAGTTCCAGCTTCATGGGTTTTGAGCTAATATGGAAAGGATTTGTATAAAGGAAGCCCAAGAAAACCTCACGAAGCTCGTAGGAATCTTTTCTTTTCAATGATCTAACCAGTGATATTCAGCTGCCAAACTTGAATTAATTAAATGAAAGTCAGGCACTCAGCAGTTTGGAGAATCTGAACTACTGTGCTGCTTCTCCCTTATCTTTGGAGCTGGAGATAAACACCATCCATTCTTCCTCTGAGGCAGGGTGCAAGGCACAGTTTGTTCACATGTCCAAAGTATCTGAATTCCTTAGGTGGACAGAGCTACAGAAGTGCAGTTTGAAAGCCCAGATTTCCCTAAGGTGGGAGGGAGCAGTGCCAGCCTGGTCAGGTGTGCCCAAATCCCTCACGAGGTGAGAGGGGAGCCAGCTCAGAGTGCTTTGCTCCCCATCGCCCTGAACAAACAAACAGAAACAGTGCCAGGTGCCTCCAGCCACACATTTTGTGATGCAAATGCTGATTTAGGGGAAAGAGAAGTGAAGCCATTGCCTTTCTGCGTGGATAATCCATCAAGCAGGGCCCGATGACAGTAAGAGCTTTTGGACCAGTAAGAAGGTTATTTTGAGCCCCACCTTATGCACTGTCAAAAAGAAATGCTCTTTTTTTTCCCCTTTCCCCTTGCCAATCACATGAACCATCAAGTCCTCTGGCATTTTAGAGTTAGTAAGTGTTGCGGTGGCTGAGTCCACATTACACCCCCTTCGTATTGCTACGAAGTGCTCTCTCCCCACACCACTGTGCCAGAAAGTTCTCCCTTCATCGGGACCCTGCTGGCCCCTAGTCCTCTCCCCCTCCCCTCCCCTCTCCCACCGGCCCCTGTTGTGTCACTCAGCCTTGCCTCTACCCCCCAGCCCTCAGACCATTGGCTTCTGATGCTCTGCTCACCCCTGGGACCCTCCGGGATAAAACCACGCGCGGGCTTTTGTTCTGTGCTCTTTGCCTCTGTTCCCTTCCAGTGCGGTGTGGATCCAATAAACGCCTTGGAATTGCCCACAGAGAACCCCTCTCACCCTTTTGTCCCTGGTTTGCACACAGACTGTGTGTGTGAGTGGCTGCTTGTGCCCACCTGTGGGGTGAGATCATGGGCACGTGTGGGTGCTGGCAGAGCGACGCCTGAGCGTTCCCACCAGGGACCCCATGGAAAAAACGCAGCATCGATCCACCAACACCACACATCGCATTAAACAAGTGCAGTGTAGAGTTACAATAACACATTATTCCCCCAGTCTCATTTCTCCTGGGCTAATTAGAATTATTTGACCCCAAAACTACACGGGTTTTAATCAGATAATGGACTTCAATTTACAGGAAAGCGTTAGAAGTACTGCGCAAAGTGAATTCATTAGCAAAATAATTTTCTGCAATCAGTTCTGTAGGTATTTTGATGCCACAGAAACCAGTTCAATCTTGGTTTTCCAAGACTAACGTCAAACTGGCAGAGAGTGGGTTTAGATGGGATATTGGGAAGGAAGTGTTCCCTGGCAGGGTGGGCAGGCCCTGGCCCAGGGTGCCCAGAGCAGCTGTGGCTGCCCCTGGATCCCTGGCAGTGCCCAAGGCCAGGCTGGACACTGGGGCTGGGAGCAGCCTGGGACAGTGGGAGGTGTCCCTGCCCAGGTGGAACTGGATGAGCTTTAAGGTCCCTTCTAACCCAAACCATTCTGGGATTCTATAAAGTTAATTTTAGGTAGAGACCATGGACTGCCCCTTCTCCTGCTATCATCCAAAAGGGTTTCGCCCTCTTGTCCCATGACAGGAGCACCGGAATCCTTCAGAGACCCTGCTGCTATGCTGCAAACAGACCAAGCCATTTTGACACAGTGAAAAACAATTTTATATCAGGCTAAACCTTTTCAAGGCACTCAGATCCATAGCTGAGATCATTTCGTGTCTGACTGCACAATTTCTGCTGAAAGGCAGAGCAGGCTGGTCAGATATCTAAAGTCTCTTCCTCCAGTATTTAAAACAAGGGGCAAATTTAATGTCTCTCAGTGGAGATCTCTATTTCCAGGGCGCAAGGGAGCTTCACTCCTTAGTTCCTAACTCCCCATCAGGTGTGCAATGGAGCTGGGGGAAAGCACATCCAGCGTCTCCATAGTGTGCAAGGCTTATAGTTCACAAATAATTGCATTTTTTGTTGGGGCTGACCCCAGTAGCCCCAGTGCAAGACCTGCCCCTTGTTAGGGGAACACCTGACAAACGGCTTTGCACCCTCAGCTCAGAAACACTGTCTATAATTAACAGAGAGTTCTTCTACAAGCCCTGATTTACCACAGTCTCACTGTTTTATTGACAGCTATTTATGTAAACTTTATATGTAATTTATTTCTATATATTTCATATATTTTTATATATAAACAATCTTGAATTTTAATACTTTTTACCATTTGTCCAGTTCCTGTTTCAGGACATGTCAAGCACAATGTAGAAGGCTGGACACTCATTGCTGCAATGCTTGGAACATTAATATCTCTGCTGATGATTGCAATGGGGCACCATCTGTCTGCAAATTCTAAAGGAGAGGGAGGGGAAAAGAAATAAAAAATTTAAGAAGAAGGAGAAAAAAAAAAAGGAAAAAGACAGCACTCCACAGTGTTTCAAAATAATTTGGTGTCATGACTTGTGCCATGTATCCATAAAGTTACACAGTGAATTGAGGGTTATAATAACACACTGGAAAAATGAAGTGTTCCTCCTGAATGAGCCAGAGACTGAAAATATTTATGCACAATCAGCAGGTATCCTTTACATTCCTCATAAATATCAGAATTACTACAAGACCTTCCCTAAACTAAAAATATAGCAAACAACTCCCATTATAAGCCCCAAAAATCTGAGCAATAGAGCTGAAAATTTCAATAGAAGAGAGGCGGAAAGATAAATGGAAACATAAAAGAATATAGATCTGTGCTGCACCTGTCTGACCTTAAGGCATAACTCCTGCTCCTTCAGGGGAGAGTAGATAGCAGCACAAAAATAAAAAGCAAAAGCTGTCTGACTTTAAGCTAACCTTAAGAAGAGTTTCTCTCTCTCTCACTGGCAAGAATCCTTTTTTGCATATTATAATATGTGAGATAATTCCAGTTGGATTTATCTGTGTATTTTTAACTCAGACGTAAAATTTTGCTTCAGGCTGAAACTTGGCATACCAGATCTCAGCCCAACAGCAACTTTAAAAGAAACCCAGAAGGTGAAGGGAGGCTGAATCCTTAACCTTCAAGACTGCAAAGCAGCAGCACATTTAAAGTAATACAAACCCCAGTTTGCCCCATGAGAGCTGCAGCACATCCCATGAAGTACGGACAGAAGCACATTTGTGAAGACAATAGACATTATTTCTTGCAGTTTGGATGCAGTTTTCATTATTACCAATATTTACTGTCACAGAGGGGATGTTAAAAGGTGAATTGAAGCCTCTCAGGGAGGTGTTGGAGTCCCCATGCCTGGAGGTATCCAAGGAGTGGCACTCAGAGCTCTGGGCTGGTGACAAGGGGTTGGATTTATGGGAAGCCAAGGCTGAGAAGGAAAATAATCAGACATTCCAGACACAGACATTGTTGACTGATGGAACTTTGCACTGTCTAAAATGGCTGAGTACTCTGTTCAGCAGGGGTCCGAGTGCTGGGAAGCTGAGCAGAATGCAGTAGTAGACCATGGAAAAAAAAGATGAAAAGCCTTCTGAAGATTTACGCCACGGGCACCGTTTTCTATTTCTTGGTTTCATTCTGAGAACATTATGAACTACAGTATTAAAATTTTAGACTCTTACCAAGATGGATTTATCAGGGTTGATCAATCAACCTTGCTGGACAATGCCTTTTGGAAAATAGGAGATATTCTAGCTAGGGATCTTTACAGGTGTGTGCACATAAAAGAATGTCAGCATAAACTGACAAACACTGTTATTTACTGAACAATCGCTCTGCTGGGATGTTGACTAAAAATATCTAGAAAAAAAATTGAGAAAACAAGAGGTTCTGTGTAGGAGGAGAGAAAAATGGAAAAGCGTAGGTGTGACTTGTTCAGTATAAAATTTGTTCCGTTTTCCACATCTAAACTGTAAGGAGAGCTTTGGCATGCACAGCCTGGAGTAACACAGTGCATCTTGAGGGGGCATAAAGAGCCAGTTCCACGTGGCTGGGGTGTACTGAACCACTCCTGCTGGGAATATTGTCCCTCACAGGCAGGCACCTGCACCAGTTCAGGTTCACAAGGTGTGCAGCTCCCAGTGCTCGCAGCTACACTGCAGCAAAATTGGGTCAGCACAGGGAGAGCCAAGGCATTTAAATATTCATCCGGGAGAGAAAACAAACTTGGAGTTGCTGAGGGCAGTGTAACCTCATGGCTTTGGCCCTGTTGAACACTCTTATCCCACCACCTCAGACAGGAAACCTCTCATTCCATCTTCCCATAACAACCCCTCCTGAATCACTCCACCATTGCCATCCCAGATCATATATGAAGCTGAAGTAAACTTGTGAATTAATACACACTTACATTGTACATGTATATACACAAAATTTATGCAGTTGTAACGATTATAAAGCTTTTTTTCTGGGAGAATTCCAGAACAGCTTTTATAATTTGAATAAAAGGCTGGAAAGCATATGCATACTCCATGTTTTATGACATGTTTTGGATAAATGAAAGGCAAAATAAAAATGCAACTCTGCATTATATGGAAAAGTGGAGCTTAATTATACAACTCTATCAAGACATTTCTGAACTGTATTTAAAATTCTGGTTGTTAAAGATGGAGAAAAAAAATACTTTTCAAGGAACAAGGGGAAAAAAAGGAAGACAGTAGAAGATGAAAACCAAATAAATATTTGAGAAATCCAGACAGCATTTTCATGGTAGAATTCTCCAGTAGTTTGCCTTTATGGTATATCATACTTGAAAACTTGATTTCATAAACCTAATCAATCTAAAGTTCACCTGTCATTCAGCAAACAGAGATACTCACTGCACTTCTTTGGCCTTACACCGGTTGTGGATTCTCAAGTTCTGCATCTGTGAGATATGAAATGTGTTACCTGGGTCCAAAGTCAGTCAGAGGCCTAGGACCCTATAGCAAGATTTGATGGCTTTGGAGCCTGCCAGTGGGATTTACAGACCATTCCTCATCACAGGAATATTTGCCAGACCCTGGGCTGCAGGATTTCACCAGTAGGGGCTCAGGTGCTCCCACTGTGCTGCATCTCCCCACTCTCCAGCTTATTGTCATTCCAGCAGGGCTGGGGGCACAGAACCCCAGGCTGGGTGAGGCTGGGGGGCCCCCAGGGCTGCTGTGGTGCCACCTCCCTGCTCCAGCAGGGCCATCCCAGAGCCCCGGGCACAGCAGTGTGTCCGTGCGCTCTGCAATATCCCCAGGGAGGAGACTGCCCAGCCTCTCTGCACAATCTGCTCAGGGCTGGCCCTGCCCAGGGCACAAGTTCTGCCTCCTGTGCCGGGGGAGCTGCCTGGGCTCAGGCCCTGCCCGTTCCCCTGGGGCCATGGCTGGGCCCCGGAGCAGAGCCCGGGCCCTGCCCGGAGCCCTCCCTGCACACAGGGACCCCCGGGGCTGAGGGCCCCTCTGGGCTGGGGCTCCTGTCCAGGCTGAGCAGCCGCAGCTCCCTCAGCCCTTCCTGGGCACGGAGATGCTCCAGGCCCTTGCTCAGCGCCGCAGCCTCCGCTGGCCCCGCTGCAGGAGCTGCCTGGCCCCGCTGTGCTGAGCATCCCGAGCTGGGCACGGCCCTGCAGAGGTGCCCCGGGCTGGGCACAGGGGCAGCATCCCCTCCCTGCCCTGCTGCCAAGGCTCTGGCTGAGCTGGCTCTGGAAGCTGATCCCCTTCAAAACCAATCCAGCAAAATGAGTGGTGAGTTTTACACCAGGACCTCAAAGCAGCCCAACAGCAAAGGCTTTCAGGGTGGTGCAAGGGAGAAAGAAGACAGACAGGACCATCCAGAGGACGGGACCATGGCAGTCCTGACTTAGATTTCCTAATCCCCCATGGAAGCCAGATCCAATAGGCATGCTCAGCTCCCTGCCTTGTGCACAGCCACTATTGAATTCTGCTAAGGCACAATGGCCAGTTCTTATTAGAAGTGTGAGGCAGAGAAGGATGAAGAGGAAATTAAAGATGTACATTCACAAGGGGCAGGGAGTAGATCAACACATTTACATTTTTTAGCTTTTTAATCAAGTAAACAAATTTTCACTCTATATTCCATATGAAATAGAATCAATACTCATGCAAACACCTTTATCAACAATATCATAGTGTATTCTTGCATAACTGTGTGATTATACACTTGCATTCATCTTAAATAAAAATTAAGAAACTAAGTTTCTATTTCAGAATTAGAATGCTTGGAGAACATAACAGAAATTTTAATTATTAATTATTTTACTAAATTCGATGTCCAAGATAATAAATTCCAGGTTAGTTATGCTCAATATCACAAAGGAATGAGTCAGCTCTTAAAACAATGTGCACCAATGTGGAAAAAACAACTGTCCACCAAATTTTCAGATACCAAAAAATAGGATTTCTGATTTGTTCTAATTTTGTCTCTGCAAGATTTTCGTCTTTAAGGTCCCTCCCAACCCAAACCATTCTATAACTCTATGAAGTTCCAGTAAAATACTCCAAAAAACAGTGAGATAAAATCAGCTGAAAAAAAAAGAAAGTGACTTTTACATGCTTTGATATATGTGATTCAGGCATAGATCCATATGTTCCCTCCCACAGTAAAGAACTGAGGTAACTAAAACAAACAAAAAAACCTCCTCTTTGGAGTCACACAGAATTAATTTGGCAAAGTTTTGTCAACGAACAAGTTTACTTTGTGCTCTGAATTATGAAGCATCATAGTAAACCAAAAAGTAATAGAATTTTATAAGTCTTGAGCACATAAACTGTACTTTATTTTTGCCTAAAGCATCCTAAATTTACCATCTTGGCAGAAAAGACATGATCAATAACTACCTCTAAGCACTCCAAAAGGAGTTTTGTGTAGTGCAGCAGGAAGCTGAGGGGAAGATCAATGGATCAGCGTCAATGTACCTGGAAGCAGAACTGGTTTCAAGGGTCAGGAAGCAGCAGCAGCAGCCAGAGGATACTCTCGAGCTCCATCAGGAACCCAGCGTGTCCCAAACCTGAAAATGCCTTCCTGGGACATGAGAGCAGTACAAATACCCGAGGTGAGCCATTCTGCTCCTGCCAGGGGGATAAACTGTCATAAATTACTCAACACTGACTGCAGGGAAAAGCAGAGAGTTACTGCCAAGCAGCTGATGTGGAATGAGATCTCTCCCCAGTTCACCCTGGAATTCACACTGTGCAAAGCCACAGAACAGACCCAGCACCTTGCACAGATAGCTGCAAGATGAATCCATGTCCCTAAATAAGAATAACACTTTTTAACATGGCTACAAGGTTAAAATGAAAGATGGACTTCCTGTGAAGGGAAAAGGTTGCCTTCTTCCCTGCTTCTCAGCCTCAGACCTTTTCAAAGGAAAATGAGCGTGTTCCTTTTCGTAATACATTAAAAAATAAACTGATACATAATGCATTACATAAGAAAACCACATTAATAATAAACAATCAAACAAAGTCAATGGCATCCAATTTGGCCAGTGGCATCCTGATCAGGGCAGTGATTGTCCCCCTGTGCTGGCACTGCTGGGGCCCCTCGAGGGCTGTGACCTGTTCTGGGTCCCTCACAGCCAGAGAGCCCTGGAGGGGCTGGAGCGTGTCCAGGGCAGGGAACGGAGCTGGGGAAGGGGCTGGAGCCCCAGGAGGGGCTGAGGGAGCTGGGAAAGGGGCTCAGCCTGGAGAAAAGGAGGCTCAGGGGGGCCCTGGTGGCTCTGCACAAGTCCCTGACAGGAGGGGGCAGCCGGGGGAGTCGGGCTCTGCTCCCAGGGAACAGGGACAGGAGCAGAGGGAACGGCCTCAGGCTGGGCCAGGGGAGGCTCAGGGTGGACAGCAGCAGGAATTTCCCCATGGAAAGGGTACTCAGGCCTTGGCAGGGGCTGCCCAGGGAGGGTGGGAGCGCCCATGCCTGGAGGTGTCCCAGGAAGGGCTGGAGGTGGCACTCGATGGCCTTGGAGGGCTTTTCCACCCCCATTAATCCTGGGATTCTGTGAAAACTGGAACACTGCTGTCCATTGTAAAGCCACCCAACCTTCTCACCGCTGCTGTCACAAATTAGGAGCAATCCAGATTGCCACAAAAAGACATTAAGCCTGGTCAAAAGAAAGCAGATTTAGCAAAGCCATGAGCAGTTTGGGTGCCCCAGTCACTGGAAGAGAGCATGGCTGCTCTTCAGCTTTCATGGGGATTGTATCCATCTACCCTGTTAGCTGAACAGAAACCTCAGAGCACAGCAGCTGGTAAAAAATCGAATCAGTTATTCTGGCATCTCTATCTGGGCATTACCAGTCCTTGTTTTCCCTCCAGTTGACAAGTCCAATATACAAATCCATATTCTAATTTCTTGTATGTCAGTAATGATTAAGGAGCATGTTACAAGTACCACAGGTTTATAGGGACTAACAGGCTCAAAATGTGTCCTTGAAGAAGTGAGTTACACAACTTGGTGTTACTTTTATCAACAGATTTACTGCTGCAAGTTCTTAAAAATTTCCAAATTACATAAATGACAATTAGTGCTGGGAAATTACTGAAATAATAAATAAAAAGCAGTGGAAACAGCTGGAATCCTCCCATATTCCACTCCTTGCATCAAAACAACACTCAACAAATTGGTACCTGGAAATTTCTGTGTTGCTTGTATGGCAATTAATAACCAACTTCAAAACATTTAAATGATTGGGTTTATTAGTAGAGGTAAAGCTATTGCAAGTGTCAGCATGCTTTGCATTAAAAATTTGGTTGCATTCCTCTTCAGAAAATACAGAAGAAACTTTCTTTAGAGATCTATACCGTTTTTTATCAAGTTATACCATACCTACCCATGTGTCCACTACTCCTATCCTTGTATTAATTTGCCTGATAGAAATATCACATTTAGAAGTTCAAAGACACTCAGATCTCACTTGTTGGAAAATTCCCATCACAGTTGCCACCCTCCATTTCTCAGGTAATTAAGCAGATTTAAGGTTACCTGGCAATATCATCCACTCTCATTTTCTCTCAGCTAAACACGCACGTGCCTGAACAACCATTTATCACAGCCCCTTTTTGCTGCCTCTGCTGGCATCTCCTCACTCCCGTGGGGCTGGCTGAGCTACGGAGGCTGCTGAGCACAGAAAATGAAGTTCGGACTTCCATAAATCAGAAGAGTCAGAGGCACAGCCCGGTGTGCTGAGGGCTGGGGCAGCATGTGTGAGAACACAGATGTGGAAATGGTTTATTGAAGCTAAAAAAATCACCTGTAAAGTGCTTACATGTAGCTACACATCTCTGTTTTGCTTCTAATTACATCAGAAAAACTGCGAATTGAAGGAAAAAAAAAACCCAAACCAATCTACTGCTGGCTGCAGTGTTAACTGAGCTAGAAAATTCAGAGGCTTTCAAAAAATCAGTGTAAAATAACTTTCTGTAGGCCCTGGCTTTTGTGGCAGTGTGAGAAGACCTTAAAGTGAATACAAGAGCCTCCACCAAACCACCAGGATCTGCATGGTCAGATGAAACAATTCTGAACCCAGTGTTCAATGATTTCTTGTTTAGGATGTCAGTGAAAGGTCCTGCCATCACCTGCACTCCCCAAACCCCCAAATACAGTTCCTCTTGGTTTCATCTTACTCTTCATTAACCTGACTGCATCCATGATATTTCAGATGATTTGTAGTGAATTTTGCTCATTATTGCTGTTTATCAATTTCTCTCGTAGATAAAAAGAAATTTAAAACCTCCACTTGGGGAAAAAAAAAAACCCAAAACATTTTCTGGCCAATTGTCTTCAGTTTCAACACTATGAACACACATATCCTCAACAGTTACTTACTGTTGCCCTGGTTTTTGCTAAAGCCTTCTGTATAACCTTGGAGTCAGAATTCTTTCTCACACAGTTTCATGTAAATAATAGCCAATGTTTATTTAACCGTCTATTCTGTTTTTCATTCCTTTTGTGATAAGAGAACTTTGATGAGCATCTTTTTTCTCCAGTGGGATTGAGAAGGAAGTGACATGTTCCCCAATCCCTTGTGGAGTTGAGAATTCTATAAGACATGACACATGTAAATAAAGTCTCTCCTTTTCCCTCCTTTCTGCTGAACCTAGCAGGTGTGAGAGCGTCTTTATTGTGTTTTCCCAGACACAACTTACAACATAACAAGTACAGTTCAACATGAAGGCACATCTTCATGTTCAAGGCACATCTTCATGAAGGCACATCTTGTAGTTCAAGATTTTTGTGGGTTTACAAGGAAGAACACAATCCAGAAAATTTTATAATCATGAAAATCAGCCTTCAGAAAAGAATTCTGATTACAGCATCAAAGTTCCACATAAATCTCAGTATCTGCTTCAATTCAGAGCACTCCAACTAAAAGGAGAAATTAATTGTTTTAGAGGAGCATTACAAATAAGATAAATGAATGGTCATGTCCATGTTTTTCCCAGGCTTTAATCACTTATCTTGGGAGAAGTAATCTAGTGAACAGAATAAAGAAGAAAAAAAAAATCTTCTCTGTCACTTTGCATAAATGAATTGAGGAGCAGAGGAAACACCATTATGATATTTAAAGTATGTGCCTGTAGGAGCTGCTTCTACTCAAATTATTGGTACATGCTTAGAAGCAAAGGCAACCACTCATTCCAGCAGGAAGCAGAAATCCCTACTGCTGGAAGTAGGAAGACTTTGCTCAAGAGACCAATCTTCTTATGCTAGGAATTATTTAAATTAAAGAAAAAAATCTAGGTGAGACAGTCCTCCTAAAAGCTACATTTATCATTTGGAATCCCAGAGCAAAATATACCTCCAGGAGGAGGCACCAAAAGCAGACACATTACAGCTCATGGAGCTCCAGCAGAGCTGTGTCTACAAGATTTCCTGAATAATTGTAGAGGCAAAAATGATATCAAAAGGGGTTTGAAGGGACTTTTTAATGTCTAATCAGTTCTGTGTGTTTTGACTGAATTTATACTGTTTGCCAAGTCTGTAACTTTTTGGGCATAACAGGTTTTTTCTACTATAATTCCAGCAGTTAAAGTATAAATGTGTCCATATCAGCATAAAGACATTCCCACAGTAGGTGAAAAAAGGGAATATAGAACTCCCATCACTTATTACCAGCAATGGAAAGAATCCTGGGAGCATCTTTCAGATTTACATGAACCTTACTACGCCCATTCATAAGGAATAATTTCCCTCCTGATACCATCGAATGTACTCTCTATAAACCTCTGAGGAAAATGATCTGTGAGCAACAGGAAAACAAACAGGATTTGAAAGATCTGACATTAAAAAGGAAAAAAAAAATTGAAAAGTGACAAGATTAATGGACTATACTGGATGATAAATTTCAGAGAATAATCCTCTAATGTCAGGATAAAGTCAAAATAACCTAATAAATCCTTTCCCAGCTATGATATATTAGTAGAAAAGTATTTCTGAAAAAAAAATATTGTTCACGGTGTTCTCAGTGTGGCAGAAGAAAAGTCATCCTATAGGACCTCAACAAGGAGCTTCATAAAACTATCTGGGAAAGCAGTAGGATTTCTGATGAATTCTTCTGATCTGACAGACTTTCCAAATTAAGGATGGTTGTCTACCTTATAGAACAAAGAGGTGGCTGGATCCCGTGAGTATTGGCAAAAAGAAAAAAAAAAGACACTTGTAAAGTCTATCATCTGTAGAAAATGTTAAGGAAAACAATTCAAAATTTACATTTCACTTTTATTTTTTTTTACATCTGAAGGACTAGAACAAAATGTTTTAACATCACTGTACTCTGTATCATTAAAAACTGATACTTTTTAGAATGACTGCTTTAAATATCCTGACATTAACTCAGCACTCGAATAAAAAATCTATATCCAGAAAAGAAATCAAGGAGAATCAGTAGCTACATGAGAGCTGCACATTTGATCAGGAAAGGAAAACTGAGGCACGAAGTATTTACAAAAAAAATGTCCTAACTTTATATTAAATGTTACTCAAACTTGTCTTTCAGCTGGAAAGCTGACAAAATTATATCGGACAAGATTATGGCCCTGCAAATTCCATTATTAAAAAACTCTTTGTAATAATTCTTTGCAATATTTTTTTAAAAGCTTAGAGCCCCACCCCAGCACAACCTCTTAGAAAATGTATATAGGGTGGCTAATATTACAATGTCTTAAAAATATTAGCTTGCTGGACAAATATGTACTTTTGGATAAACAGCACCTGACCTTACAGCAGCCATTCTTCTAAATGTTACAGCCCTACTAATAGTTTCAATTAAATAAAAATTAAAGCTGAGAAAATATCACAAAAGGGTAATCTAATATTTGATCATTAATGTGCTTATGTAAAACGATATTTACAACAGCATTTGGAGATCCAGGCAATTTTCATGAAAAAAAAAAAAAAAAAGAAAAGAGAAATTTAATAACTTCTAGTACACTGCACGTTTGTGTCCTGCACATTATCCTCAGAAGCACTGGAAGGGTCATCCAAGACCAGCTCCTCAGGTTTGAAGATGGAAAGATGGTGAATGAGGGCATGAAGTGACAGGAGCCAGGGAATGGCTTCCCAGTGCCAGAGGGCAGGGCTGGATGGGATCTTGGGCAGGAATTGTTCCCTGGCAGGGTGGGCAGGCCCTGGCCAAGGGTGCCCAGAGCAGCTGTGGCTGCCCCTGGATCCCTGGCAGTGCCCAAGGCCAGGCTGGACACTGGGGCTTGGAGCAGCCTGGGATGGTGGAAGCTGTCCCTGCCCATGGCAGGGGGTGGAATTGGGATGGGCTTTAAGGTCCCTTCCAACCCAAACCATTTTATGATTCTTACAGAACAAGTCTTCGTCTTCAGCTTGAAGTGAAGGTTTCCGTTGCTGCCTTACACTGGACAGAACCTAACATCAGAGAGGAGAATCTTACCATATAAAGTGATCTTGGCATTAGTGAAACAAGTGAATTCAGGGTCCTCAAGGGGCCTATTATTTATTTCTGCTCACAAGAAGGTTCCCAGCATTGTTACCATTTCCCCACTCCTCAGGTAGCAATACTCACAACCCCTGGAAACCTCCAGAGCCAGAAATTGCAGTTCTCCCTGTATTCATGGCAACTGGGAAAAACTTCTCTTGGTTATCTGGTCATCTTCCAGCTGCTGCCATTCAGGATGTCTGTGCTAAAAAGGGGAAAAAGTAGATGGAAAGTTGGTAAAGCTGATTGGCACACAGACAGAGCTGGTGCTGCCCTGCCCATCTCTGCTCTCCTGCGTGGAACAAGGAGGGAGGGCCACAGGGACAGAGGTGTCCCCTGAGCCAGAGCTGCCTGGAGGCCTAGGAGGAGGAAAGTGCGAGAAGAGACACTGAAACAACAACAGAAATGTCAAAAGAACTGCAGTGTTTGCATGAACTCCATATTCCTTTTGCTCAAATGTATCCCAGCCTCTTTGAAGATGGTTTAGGGTTACACCTGCCCCATAAGAAAAAGGGCTTCTAAAACTCAACCATGTTATTTTTATTGTGTATTCCGTAGAATTTTCTTTTGATTTTAGGTACAGCCCCATTTCTCGAATAAGAATATTTTTAATTCAAAGTTTCTTAGAAAATATAAACTTAATATTATTAAAGTTAAAACAAAAGTTAAAATAAGCCATTGTCCCACTGACATACAAATAAATTTCAGAGATGGCAACCTTGATCTCTTTGCATGTTGAAGACAATGATAAACCAACATCTATTTAAGGCTTGTACCTCATAGAGTTTCTGGTGTTCATAATAAACTCAGCAGTTTCTCCTTACATTATATTAATTGGTGTGCAGCCAGATGTTGTGTTCTGCTGGAAAGCAGCACATGCTTCCATGGACATTTGTTTCAGGAATCAACATTCCAGTGAGGGGGAAGGAAGCTAATTAGACAGCAAGATATTAATTACTGGCTTCCAACTGAGAAAGCAGAGGTTTCCTCACTGCCATTATATTGATGTTACAACGGAGAATTGCAATTTCTTTGTGGAGCTTTCATTAACGAAATAATGTTATCATTTAATATTGCCTTTTTGTAAATAGTAATAAAACTTAGATAAAATCAGAATGACTGAGTACACCAATATTTCCTTGTTTTTCACACAGCTCTTTTGCATCAAGTAGGAGCACACACTGAGTTACTAAAGATTTCCTTCACAAAATTCTCTGAACTTTCTGAAATTAATTTTCATGCCACCTGATGGAGCAAATTTTCAGAGTTGGCCACTTGCCATTTAAGCTTCAAATAAAAAGTGCATGATTTCTCCCAAGCCTTCAAAATCTATGATGGTAGGATACAAGAAAGTATTTCTGAAAACATTGTCCAAATTTAAGGCAGGATTCTGAAACTCAGATTTCTACTAAAATCAAATTCTTCTCCATTTGCTATTAAAGTCAGGTTTATCCATGGGGCCTGGACTTCAAAATATGTAGTTCGTATTTCAACACAGATGAGGATGTGGTACCTCCAGGAGAGAGAAAGCTGTAAATAATTTTTACTTCCTACACCAGGAGGTTTTGGGACTCAGGGGATCATTCTTCCTTATGCAGAAATGACAGCTGGGAATTTCTCCTTTCTAGGCTGTGACAGACTTTGTGTCCTCTCACATTCCACACTACCTTTGGAGCAGGGAGCTCGGGAAGCTGATGAGACACTGCAGTGAGGAGCTGTGTTCCAGCCAGCACAGTGCAGCACAAAGCCATCCCAACTAAAGCTTCAGCATCCTCACTGGCTTAGCTGGGCTTCCCAGGAAGCCTTCTTTGATAACCCTTCAGATAAACAAAGAGAAGGATGAGAATAGATGGAAATGCTCTCTTGTGACCATGGAACTGCATACAGGAAGAATCCTTTTGCTTTATGTAGTTTATTAAATCTTCAGCTGTTTGTGAAACTTTGTAGAACTTCATCCCTCAAAATGCAGTGGTAGCTAAGCCTATCTTTAGAAAAATCTTGGAATACGAATCTATTCCTTATGTATTGAAACTCCATCTATTCCTTGGCACAGTCACACTCCTGGGGCTCTATAAAATGTTAACAACTGTGAGAGCTTTCAGTGTATCTGTCATTGCCACCTGAGCTTCTCAGCCCACTCCTGGAAAACCACTGCAGTGGGATATTCTGGATTATACCCTTATTCCTGCAGTATGTGAATGGAGAGACAAGGAAGATGGAGAGGGGCTGTGTACAAGGGTCTGGAGTGCCAGGACAAGAGGGAATAGCTTCAAACTGACACCAAGTAGGATTAGATGGGATCTTGGGCAGGAATTGTTCCCTGGCAGGGTGGGCAGGCCCTGGCCCAGGGTGCCCAGAGCAGCTGTGGCTGCCCCTGGATCCCTGGCAGTGCCCAAGGCCAGGCTGGACACTGGGGCTGGGAGCAGCCTGGGACAGTGGGAGGTGTCCTTCCAAGCAGAACTATCCAATGATTCCATGATTATCATTTCCATATATAAAAATGGAGACAGAAGCCCTAGGACACTGAAGTGCTTAACCTAAAAGGTCATTATTCATTCGTTCAGTCAGTCATCCCACATAACCCTGAAACTGCTTTGCTCCCTTTCATTTCCTGTGTTCTTCACTCATTCATTTCCATGGTTTTGTCCATAAAACTGACCAGAAGTGTTTAACATGTGGCTTTAACTATTAAGCTGTGGGATTCCTAATGTAGCTCTGACATGCAGGATAATTCCTCTGTCCTCATGTCACTCATGTAAGCAATTCTCACTGTTAACTATCAATAAATTCTCTTGGAAAGTAGTTGGCAGTATGTGATCCCCTGACAGTCAGTGGTACAACACTAACCCTGGTCAGAAGGAGCTTAGGTTGCTTTAAACAGGCAACAGATATTAAATATCATTGCAACAGTAAAACTTGATTGCTAAATCATCAGTGCTAATTTTGAGAACTTGGTTCTTTTTGATTTTTCTTCTTGCCTTTTCTTATTATCTGCCGTAATTGTCAATCTTCCAACTTTCTCCAGTTTCCCAAATTTCTATTCAAATTTCCTAATATTTCCATCACACTCTCCTGCTTTAAATTCTGTCTTATTTTACACTTCTGAATTTCTTGCTCTTTTTGGTGACAATTTTCTTTAATTAGTTTAATTTGAGAAATTAAGGCCCCACTGTAACACCATTTCTTTACATAATATACCTGCAGTTTTCTGCCATAACATGCATTTCCTATAGAAAACTCTTCTGAGAAGATCCTTCTTTCTCATGGAGCAGTTTAATATGAAATATTTTTTCTGAGATTAATTTTATGCATCATTTAGATGAGCTAAATCCCAAGCAAGACAGCCTTTAGCTTAATTATTCTAAATCATTCCATAACTTTTATGTAACATAATAAATGTGGACTTTATTTGCTTCTGGGGAAATAGTTAAATTTTGCATGCATTCATAACTAACCAAAGTACAAAGTAATTAAAGCTTTTCAGTGCTTGCTGATAAGCATTACCATGACATAGCAATTAAGCCCTCAAAATATCACAAAGAAGGTGCATGAAATTATAGTCTTTTAAAATCAGGATTAAAATAGGGAACCTGTGTGAGTTTTTGTAGTATACACATATGTGTGTCTCAGGTGATGAGGAAATGAAAATATCCAAGTTCTGGCAAAAGGAACTGCTCGAGTCTGGCTCTAAAGAAAGGCTTTCACAAGTTCAAACACAATTTTCATCGTTGGGAATAGATGGGAATCTCTCCTCTGGATGGATTCCCAGAACTGCTGCCCATCCTAAACGCCCCCTTTATTGTCTTTACACACACAAGGGCTGCAGGTGCTGCTTGGAGAATGGGCAGGGAATGTCTGGAGCAGCCTGGAAGCTCGGCTGGAGGGGTGGGTGGCATCTCACATAGCATCTGTGTGATGGCAGCTCCAGGAATGCTGTGGGCACTGGCACTGCTGTATCCCACCCCAGCTGAAGGAGAACAGGCTGTAAGGAGCAAACCTGTTCAATCCTTTCATTTTTCCTTGCTATATTCTATGGCTGGCAAAAATCTTTTCCCATTATCAGTATTTATTCCTTAAAAAAAAATTTTTTTTGAATTGTTATGAATCATGTACAAAGTATTTGAAAGTTACATCTAAAATGCTAAACTTCTGGTTGGCAAAGACAGTGACAAAAGAAATCCAAATGAAAACCAGAATTCACAGCACACTGGTTCACCAGCATCCTTTCTTCCAGTGGCTGAGCACAGTAGCCAGTGTGCCATTAATTCCATCAAACCTGGGAGTACTCCCAGACCTTAGGAAAAAGGCAATTTATTGCTGAGTCAGACTTAGCTTCTCTTTACCTTTTATGTCAGTAGCTCCCTTGCTGCTGCACCACATGCACCTGACAAATATTAAGATTCTCACAATATGGGACACGGAATTCAAAATTCCTGATTCCATGTCTCTATTGGTGACATTTTCCACTGTCCCAGGCTGCTCCCAGCCCCAGTGTCCAGCCTGGCCTTGGGCACTGCCAGGGATCCAGGGGCAGCCACAGCTGCTCTGGGCACCCTGGGCCAGGGCCTGCCCACCCTGCCAGGGAACAATTCCTGCCCAAGATCCCATCCAGCCCTGCCCTCTGGCACTGGGAAGCCATTCCCTGTGTCCTGTCCCTGCAGTTCCTGAGGAATTGTCCCTCTCTGGTTTCCCTGCAGCCCCTGCAGCCCCTGGAAGGAGCTGTGAGGTCTCCACACAACCTTCTCCTCTCCAGGCTGAGCAGCCCCAGCTCTCCCAGCCTGGCTCCATGGAATCACCATAGAATCCCAGAATAGTATGAGTTGGAAGGGACCTTAAAGCTCATCTCATTCCAGCCCCTGCCCTAAGCAGGGACACCTTCCACTAGGGAAGGTGCTCCAGTCCCCTAAGCAACTCCGTGGCCTCCTCTGAACTTGCTCCAACAGTTCCACATCCTTCGTGTACTGGGGGCACCAGAACTGTCCGTGGTGCTCCAGGTGGCGTCTCATGATGGCAATAATCAGTCATAAATATAACATTTGTTTATGCCAGTTTTATTGCATTTGCGGTAGACACTGACACCGTGCAGGGTTGCCAAGGGGTGGTTCAGGGAAGTGTGCTCAGTTTGCCATCCCTCATGAAAACTAAGACTTAAACTCCTCCTGCTCCTTTTCAAGACTGTGCAGACAGTTTAAGTCCTCTTTGCATCCCTTTTCTGAAACGTTTTTTTTCCCTCCGTACACTTCCCACACCTTTTAACACTGAAAAATTAGGACAAAAGAACACACACATCCCTCACCAGCCTGGGCTGAGGTTCCACATTCCCAGTTCCATCAGAGTGCACAGCACAAGGAGAACAAGCAGATTTAATGCAATTCCTTCCCAGGTTTAAGGCTAACACACTTTAGCATTTACAGAATGCTTCCAAGTCACTAACCCTGAAGGATTGCTGGGATGGAAAATATCACCCTGCTGCTCTCAGTACTGCCCCGCTGAATAAGAGATGTGCACTGAGGATTCTCATTGAACATTAAAACAAGAAGAACTATTAAATAAAAGTGTTATCCAGGCAGCAAAATGCACATGAATTCAAAAGAGGTTTGGAGTTGAAGATCTCCCAAGTTAAGTGTCAGGCATGTCTATAAATACCTATGATGCAGGAAGTTGGACCTTCTGAAAATGATGTATTGCAGATATTCTCCTTTTTATCATCAATGGGAACGTTTTTGAAACAAAATGCTGTTCTGTGCATGCCCTTCATTTTCCCAGGACTGCAGAAATGCTCTGTAGTAGCTGTTTTAAGCAAAGAGAACACTGTGTTGTCAGGTGCACGGTGCTATGCAAGTTTGATGTATCTTTTGGGCAATGGAAACACAAAACCCGGGAAAGGTCACCCATTTCAACTCTTCCCCACACAATTAACAATAAGGGAAAGAGGAGAGCAGTAAACAAGGAAGATAAGTAAAATTTCCAGCAATGCACTTATGGAATATTGAAAAGGTCACAGTGTATATTGTATTCCCCTAATTCTTTGAATATATGAGGCTCTAAAATTCCAACTCTCACTGAACAGGGAACAGAACAGAAATGTGAAGCTATTATTTTGACAGTTATTGTAATGGCAATGTGAAATGTTATAAACTTAATGTACTCCAAGGGAATCTGTCACCTTATATACTGATAGATATTTATAAAAGCAATAATAATCATCATACACATCCATGGAGGCAATTAGATCCTATAGATTTTATATATAAAAATTAGAGTTGCAGAAATGCCTTACTTTCAATCCTAACTTGTAAGATAAAATGTAACAGAACAAGTAGCCTTAAAAAAATATGGAATTGTTTCTTTCTTTCTGTTCTCTGCCACCAGCAGCAAGAACTTAGGCGTTGTGAGCTTGGACAGAAGGAGTTTTCCTGTGCCATCACGTGAATAAATTATTTAGATGATTCTCAGTTCTGCAGCAAATTTGAGAATTAGACAAATTTCCTAACATTCATAGAAAATTAACTAATTCACCAGTGACAATAAACTGCCTGTTTGGCCTCATCTGGGGCCAGGACAAGACTTGTAATTTCATTTTAATGCACACAAATAACATTGCTATAACTATCAATAACAAAGTTAAAAGGAAAAAAAGACTGTCATTTGAATTTAGTAGCTGGCTTCTACTGTTACAATATTGTAGGAATATTTTGTTGGGATCAGCTAACTAGAATACTTATTCAAAAACTCTTAGAACTATTTCTGTCTTTATTAAATTGATTGGGAAAATGATGTAACTAACAGAAGAGAGCTGAGATAATTTAGGAACAGTGACCTCTTTTGTTCTGTTCATGCTCACACTGCTTTTATTTTCTGACAGGGAAACCCCCCAGCTAAAATCCTGTGTAACTTGGCTTCAAGGCCAAATTAAAAGCACAACTGAAAAGCCCTACCCAAGCCACCTTCCTGTTTTTGATTTGAGCCAACTCAAATCAATCATTCCATCACTTATGCTGTTTTCTGTAAGTATTAATGATAAAAAAAAATATAATCCTTAATTACCTTAAATGAAGGATAACAAGTCTGTTTATTTTTCCTTACTATTCCCTGCTCTCTTATTGTAGCTATCCACAAGCGAATTAGTTTTAAAAGAAGTTTAGGTGACAAANCAGAGAAATAAAACATCTATGAACATCTACCAAGAATATTGTCCCTGATTCTTCCTATGGGCCAAGGCTGTCTTCAGGGGAAGTGCAGCCCATACCGGACTGCAACAAAGGATAACAAGTCTGTTTATTTTTCCTTACTATTCCTTGCTCTCTTATTGTAGCTATGCACAAGCAAATTAGTTTTAAAAGAAGTTTAGGTGACAAATTTCCCCACACTTGCAGAATACAAGATTAGATCATAGTATTCTCTAATTTATTGTCTCTTAATCTGCCTTCCTTCTGCAGCAAATTTGTGGTCCTTAAGCCAGTATTATTTAAAGAGTCCTTTTTATTATTTCATTCCTGAAGTTATATATGTGAGCTAATTTGATTAAGCATTTTTCATATTATATTTCTGTCTCTAAATCAATTAGAATCTTGTTTCTGCTGAGGATATCTAATTTTCTCCTCTGCTTGCCACAACTTAAAATTCATATTCCTCTTCCATTCTCAGTTTTTATCTGAAATTGCTGTTCCTGCAAACATTTTTGGCTTACATCCTCACTTGCTCAGAAGCCCACATAAATCCAACACAAATAAATTTTTAAAACAGCCAAATTAATTCTTTGGACAACTCTGAATAGATATGTTTAAAAAATTAATAAAAAAGGCAATATTAATTCTGTAATATTTGGAATAATTCTAAAATCATTCATTTGTTCAACATGTTGATTCACCATATAAAAATTACCAGAGATTTTTCTTTATTGAGATAAGGAGCCACAGCCTTTGAAACAAGGATAAAATGTGGTGAAGGTTTCTGTCTCTCTTTCTCTGACAAATTTCTTCCTCAGTCATAAAGCAGAGCATTAACAGACATGTGCAAGGAAGCTTTTCCAATTTCTCCCTGCATTATAGATGTCTTCAGTGTCATTAGTTCTTCTCTTAGATGAATATTAAAATTTAAACCAAAAGACTTCCTCCTTCTTTTAACCTTGAAAGTCTCCGTTTTCATTGTGCTGGCGGACGAGCCTTTGGGGAAACAGTGGGGATGAATTTGGGGCTGAATGTGAAAGAGAAAAGTGCTGCAGTCCTGGCGCGTTCCTGATTTCTTCAGTGGGCAAGGAACACGTCCTGCAAGTGCAAGCCCATCCACAGAAAAGGGAGGAGCATCAGAGCAGTGCCTCCCTCACCTGGGCACAGAGGATGGCCGAGAAAAGCTCCTTTGACATCCCAGCTGCTCCAAGTTTCTCTTTCCATCTAGGTCTAGACAATAAGAATCTACACTGAAAGAATAAGGAGGGCTGCGAACAGCACATTAAAGATCCCAAATAAAAATTAATTAATAATACCACTTTTTTTTTTCTTTTTCTCATCTGCAAAGGCACAGTGAGGGGTTCCAGATGTAAATACTCCTTGACATATTAAGTACTGGGGGAAGCAACTCTTGTCAGAGTAGTCACAGAATTAATGTAGAAGGATACAATAGGAAGGCCTCTATTTTTGGCTGCTTTCTAGCAGGGAATACACAACCTAGATTTGCTGTAAAATGTTAACATTATGTAAATCAGCTAAATTAATCCTAATTTCCATGCAGTCTTGTCACTCCTAAGGCTTTTTTTGCCTCTGTTTATTACTATCAGGGAGGGAACAATAGAAAATGAAGGTGTATCCTGCCAAAAAATAGCAGCTACATTCCATGTTGTCCTGATTTGCCAGGGTTTTAACAGACCTACTTCCACAGGATGTCTGCACAGGCAGAATTTGAAGCCCAAATAAAACAATCTTAAATAAGTGAAAGTGTTTCACAACGATTTGTTCTCCATCTTTATTCGAAAGGCACACAAAAATGCTTCTGGCTACCACTGATTTGTAAATACTTCCCATCCTTTAGATGAAAAACTTACAGGAAAAAAGTAGAAATGGTTTTACTGTACAGAATAGTGGATTTTTAGAGATTTTTTGTTGTGAACTTTGTAAAGTTTCTCTAAAGAATCTACCTTTGATCACAGATGATGTCAGCAGGCAACAACCTCATGCACAAGTGGCATCATCCAAGACAAGGGAGTTAAGATCCCTTTTACTGCCATCAGTTCTATGAATAAAAAAATCACAAATTCATCTTCACCCTTGTCATTATACTGGAATCGAATTTGAAATGTAGGAAGAAAATTTGGGGGATTTCCTTTTGCTTAAAAAAAAGGTTAAAAATAAATGTTTCAAACACCTACAATATTTCCTCTTCTCTCCCCCCCTGCCCCAGGCAATTTGAGATTCCCAGGGACTCTGTGCATTCCAGCAATTGTCAAATATTATGAAGAGAAACAAAAAAACCCCAAACCAACAGCAAAAGTGTTTTTATCCCTGTCAATTTCCTTCCCAGTCTAAGGAAAGCTCCCCCTTCCAGCAGGGGCCAAGAGGACCTGACCTGTCCCCCTGCTCCCCCAGGATCTGTTTCAGTAATTTTGGCCAAGCCCCTCAGGGTGCCCCTGGCACTAAAATAAGACACTGCTTAGTTATCCATTTGAGAGCTCTTGCCAAACACTTTTCTCTTCTCCCAGAGGAAATAAAAAGCCCCAAGATATATTTAGAAATGCTTGACTTAGCTTTGCTTATTAAATATTTATTTTGATAGAGATGACAATAATGTAGGTTAAGTTTGATTCTAGTCGCAAGTCCTGAACTTGGATATGGTTTGGCACTTTTTTAAAATTTATTTAATGCACTAAGCAAATGATCTTCTCTTGCAACTGTATTATTCTGCTTTTCTTGGAAAATCTGTGTCTAAAATATGCAGATACGGCAAGAGAAAGATCATCTTCAGATTGTGGAGACAGAAAACAAATATTATATTTTGTGCAATATCAACAGAACTGGTTACACCTCTGAACAGCAATGTAAGCACTGCACACTGGCTGGAGAAAGTCAGAATTTACCCCTGGCATTTTTAGGCTGTTGTGTCTGGTCTGATGTATAGATAGAACTCTCCTTTTTCTCACCCCAAGTTATTTAAGTTATATCTAATTATACAAAATTAACTACAAGGAATGACTGGCATTTGAACGCTGAACTGGAATAATTTACAGGTATCGTAGAAGAATATTAACGAGAAATGCAGGCTGTGACCAAAAAAAGAATATTACTCTAACTGTGGAATAACTCGTGTGAGGATCCGTTAGGCATTGCACCTACAGGTGAATTGGTTCCACATTTTTAAGATTATCGGTGTAAAAAAGAAAACAAACTACCCAAAAAAGCATTACTGGGGCTGCCTGGAGTTCTATCATAGCACAACAGAGTAGCAATGACATAATAATAAGGGAACCTCGGAGGAAACTGAACAGGACATTAGCAGTATTACGAGCTGACATACAAGAAGAAAATCCATCTATGGAGAGGTAAAATAAAGAATTTAAGGTCAGATTGAGATTCCCAATATCTTCAAAGTAAATAAATAAATCAGTGCTGACATTTCTGAGAAAAATGGGGAAAAGATGAGGGATGCCTGAAGCTGCCAAACCACCACTAACACAACACTGACTGAGGCAAAGACAGTTTTAAAGTCACTTGGAAGAGAAAAAGCAGTCCTGGATAAAAGCTCCTGTGGAGATTTCAAAAAGGTGGACAATGATACCAAAACTGTCCTACAAATGATCTTTAATAGTTCATTAGCCTGAATAAGCTGATGCACTCAAAAATAAGTGCAAGGCTTCTTTGTTTTTCACTACCTGTCGCTTTTTATAACCTGCACCATGATGGAAATAAATGTGAGATTTCCAGAGGGCATTTGAAAAAAATCTCATTTTCCACAGTCTCTTAAACCTCCCCAGTAAAATTACACTAATTAGATTTAATGGCATCAACCACGCTGGGATAGATGCAACTCATAATTTAAGCAAGGGGATTTGCCATAAACTTGGTCATGTGTCTGCTGAGAGGGAGAGGGATCAAACCAGCCCTCAGCAGCATCTAAACACTAAGACCTCTTTTGAAACTGAAGCCCACGGAGTCACTGATGTTGCTCACTTAGAACCAGAGGAAAATTTATGCTGGAAGAAGGCTCCAGAAATCATCCAGTCCAACCTCCCACTCAAAGCAGAGGCAGGTTCAAAGCAGGATCATGTTATCCAGACAAGTTCTGAAAAGCTCCGTGGATGGAGATTTGCCTGAGCTGTCTGGGTGCTGCTCCAAGCAGCTCTCATGGTGACAAGGTTTTTTCTGTGTCCAACTGGAATTTTCTTTGCTGTGGCTGCCCCATCCCTGGCAGTGCCCAAGGCCAGGCTGGATGGAGCTCTGAGCAGCCTGGGACAGTGGAAGATGTCCCTGCCCATGGCAGGGCTTGGAACAAGATGAGCTCTAAGATTCCTCCCAACCCAAACCATTCCATAATTCTATCCACAGGCAAGTTTGTCTTAGTTAAACTTCCTGAGGCCTTGAATGAAGGGGTTGGGGTGAAGGGGACAAGCAAGATCTGTCCCAGCTTTCCTGTCCTGATGTCTATCAACCAATAACCCTGATTTGGGAAACTTGTCTGAAATGATTTATTTTTCTCCTGCCACAGATCCTTTGCCATTCACTAAATGAGAACTCTTTAAAGACTCAGAAAAGGTTTGTGCAAAATCCTCTAAATCTCTAGCCACGGCAGTGGGAGGGATTAGACATCTATTCTGCACAGCTGAGTGATAAGCAGTTTAAAATACTTCTCAGTTACTCTGTTACCAGATTTGTTTGTTTGCTTCCAAATTACTTTCCTCTGGTTTATCATCTTTTCAAAGCCTAAATTACAGTTGCTCCCTTGGCTATTAACAGCCCTAACTTGTTTATCCAAGCCACCAGGCATTGCTTTTAGCAGTGCATTATAATTTCTGTCTCATTCTTCCTCTATTTGCTAAAAAGCTGCCTTATCCCACTGGGATTTGGCCAAACCATGTCTACAGCAGTAGAGTATTCCAGTTCTTCAACAATGTTTCATTCTCAAGGAAGAGAAGCCAGGAAAAGTGAGAAAAGGTGTTTAGGAATCACTCTTTATGTATTTTGCTAAAAATAATGGTATCGGGGGTGAAATCCAGTTGAACATTGCTATTCTTTTCCTGAACTGCAAGAACCCAGTAGGAATTCTATGCTATAAATGTTTCTTTGGATTTCTAAAGGAACTGGATGTAAACACAGACTTCCTACACAACACCAGGCACATCACACATATTTTAGAGTACTGAGATCTGCCTTAGAGCCACATTTCCAGTGAGCTCAGAACATGACACAAAATGTTTGAACATAAACTACTGGCAAAAGGTCTGGTTATATGCATTAGTGACCCTTCATTCTTTTTTTTTAACTTGCCAGCAGACAAGCCCTCCCTGCCCTCACCGTAATTTAATCCTCATCCGTTTTAATTATTGTAAAATGGAAAAGACACAGACTGCAGCTGTTTTCTTCTTTTCTTTCTGATTTTCATCAGAACTCCTTATACCACCAACATTCTCCATTTCTTTGTCCTACCAGTTTCCTGGAATTTGCTACTCCACTTTTGACTCCTGAGTTTCATATGCTTACACCATACTATCACAATTTTCTATGGAAGAAATTAATAGCCTTGTAAGGATTTTAAATAAAACATCTAAATTTCTATAGTGAAAGATTAGAAAGACAAATATGTTTTTCAAGAATAGTAACAAAGGACTTGACAAGAGTTAGTCCAAGCCCAGGGACTCCTGGGGCTTTCAGCGAAGGGTAAGCAGGAGCTAAATGGAGGAATTTAAGTGTTTGTGTTCACAGACCTTACATAAGGTTATGATGATCCTATTCTGCTTTATTTGGAACTTCATGCATGGATTTCAACATGATTTCCCATCCCGATGTCACAGCAGAGCTTACCAAAACCCAGGTTTAGTGGTTTGTGTCTGCTTTGCTCGAGGTTTATTGGGTGACAGTGCAATAACAGTAAGGTGCACTGTGGGTTGCCCAGGGACTTCCCAGGGAAGCCAGTTCCTGGGACAGCTTTTCCTTGTGGAGTTTGAGAACACTCCCAGAACACAGCCAGTGCAATGGCCAAAGTCTGGTTCATCCCCTCGTCTGGAAAATCCTAATCTCAGCCTTGGGACAGCACATTGAGAAGTGGATTTCAGTTTGGACCTTGAGGAGATACAACAGCAGTGACCAGCACAGAGAGGGCACAGGCCCCCCTGGGTAATTCCCTCATTCCAGGCTGTTGCTCCCTGCTGTAATGCCGAGATTGTGGGCACCATCCATGGCAGATTAGACACAGGCAAAGCAACTCGTGTGTGTGCCTGGTGAAGCAGCCTTGAGTCTGCAGCCACCACTGGAGGTGACAGGCTCCACATGGAGGTGCCCAGGGCAGTCCCCACAAAGGTCACTCATACAGCACGTTCCAACTCATTGCTTTGCCCGTGAGCACAAATCCAATTACTGCTGTTTTGCATGTCAGGATCTTCAGCAGCAGCACACAGCAGAGAGCAAACCATACTTAGGTGACACTTCCTTAACTGTAAGCAGATCTGATTAATGAGGCAGGGCTGGAATTAACTATTTTCTTCATGTCAAGAAGATATCCCGAGGAGTGGAAAATTCCCCTACTGATGCTGTTCGTTCCCATTTAACTACTGCCAAGCATGCTGAAATCTAACACACTTCTGAGGCTGCACCAGCCAGCCATCCATGTCCTATTATCCCTGTAAATATAATGAGATATGATTTGATATCAACGGCTGCAGATTTATCTGTTTAGGTTGGAAATGCAACCCCCGCTGCAGTTCCAGCTAACTGGAAACCCAGTGACTTCAGCTGATGGAAATCAGAGGAACGTGGATATCTTAAAGACAACTTCATGACTTAAAAACATGACATTTAAAAACGTTTAGTGTTTACATTAATGCTGGAAGCACTACCAGCAATGTTCCTCGCACACACAGCCACAAGAATTAAACCAGCTATCAGTATAAATAACTAGTTAAAAATTAAAAGTCTACTCAAAATTAGGCAGGGAACTCTTTCCAAGCACATTTAAATTACTATCAATGTTTAAAGATTCCAAGGCCATCCTGTGCATTCCCCTGCTGTCCTGACAATGCAGCATCCCATCACTGGACTAATGGGACAGTCCCGGGAGGTTTTTTTAAAAAATATTTTCTAGTTACATATAGATTTAAAATCCAAACCATAGGGAAAATCTGGCTGTTGGAAGAAGCCAAAGGGAATCCTGGCTCTGCATTGGAGCCCTCCATGGAGCTCCCAGGTCACCCAGCCTGCAGATTCTCTGTAAATCTCTCTGTACCAAGGCAGACTATTAAACTAATCAATCCACACACAGGAAAAACTTATGTTATCCAATTAAACTTAATGTTAAAAGGATTAAAAACCTGCTTGACCAAAAAAAGAAAATAAAAAATTAATTTAAAGGGAAAAGAAAAAAGAAAAAAGAGAAAAAAGTTCACTCTTCCCATCAGCTACAAAGTTTTCCTGCCTAACCCTGTAACCACAAACTCAGGATGTTTTCTCTGTGTTACTCATTTACATAAATTTATGTATAATCAGAGTTGTGAATGCCAATACTCACAACCTGTTATAACATAATTAAATATATTATTTCCTGACTTGGATCCAAACTACTGGTTGTCTTCCCTATTTTCAAACTGTTTAAGGAGAGTAAATGTGCCTTGGTGCACCCCCTTTCACCTATGTTTAGATTTTTCCTCTTGACTGAACCTCCCAGGCCTAGGTATATTCAATTAATATACTCACACCTCATTCCTGATTTTCTCTTAAAGATATTAACTTCCAATTCCAAATGATGCTCAGGTTGTCAGCACTACCCAAGCCAAGGCAAATTAAAAAACACAAATCTGTTAATGCAGTAAAACCTGCTCCCAAAGTAATTTAATTGTGTTAAAACCTGGGCGAGCAGAGCACTTGAAGGTTTGCGTTATCAAGGTATATCTCCCACACAGTATTAAGGTTTGTATATTTAAAAAATATATACATTTCCCACAGGAAAAAACCCGTGCTGGAGTTCAGGTGTCAAGGGGGGAGTTCTGAAAGTACTTTTGGATTTCAACAGTACTAGAAAGAATAAGACTAGAACAAGAAACTCCTTTATCTTTTTCTAGCTGGAAATTCTTATTTCCACTATGCAGCTTCAATGACTCATTAGGAAAGGAGAGAACAAAACATTTCCTAAAAATTCTGTTAAATATTTCTGGTTGTTGTATGCTGCAATACATTGTTATAATCACGGACTTTTTCTTTGAGCCATATGGGAAAGCGGATTGAAGACCTATTCAAAGAATAATATTTTATTCATTAAGGTAATAAGTTGCATTTTTTCATCTAATTATTTAAAAGGCTGCTTACAAACCTTCCTCCAAGGCATTGAAAATTATTTTTATAAGCTTAATATAGACTTATGTTAAAGTTTGCATTAACAGAGCCAACAAATAATGTGTTTTCCCTTGGAAAATGTTGTTACAATAAGTGTGCTTTATCAATAATATATCACAAGAACTCTGCTGCGTCTTGATTTAAATTCTAAAACTCATTCATTATTGACCAGAACTGGGAGAAAAAAAGAAATATTATATCTGAAGCTGCATATGGCTACATTTAAACTAAATTTTAGATCTCTACATATTCAAATTAAATTGTTCATAACAACACATTGTCCTACTCTGAAGAGCAGGTCAGAGTTCTTGACTTCAGGAATTGAATGTCTCAAATATCAGGGAGAATATCAAACAAAAGCATAACCTGAACAATCTCTGATTTTTATAGTGCTATGAACAACCTGCAATTATAACCAGATAAATTATTTCTATATTAGAAATCTCATTTAATTTTCGCTTCTTCTGTCTCGTGACAAGAGGGCTGAAAAAATCTAATTTTTCTGTAGCACAAAACACATAGAAAGTACTTGCTGATTTTGCAAGTGCAGTGTCTCATATGGCTGTGGCTTTTTTTTTCCCCCCAGGATTTAGCTCTCTCAATTCTTCAGAATTTTATTCACCTGTCAGGAAGCATATGGATGTTGCAGTGGGGTCAGTTATTACTCAGATTTGGATGACCCCTCATTGTTCTCACTCCAACAGATCCATCAGGGTGCTTGGGAATAGTTTTCCTCAGTATTCTGAAGTTACTTCACTCAGACATAAATGCATAAAACCAGTGACTTTCCAGAAGTTCACATTGTGCAATTTTGCCTCTTTAACTCCATGATTTATCTCTCATTATTTATAGTTTCCTTTTTTAGAGCAAACTCTACCCATTCTATTTTGCTGCTGATATTCAGCAAACATTACCTCTAGACAAAATAGGGTTTTTTTCCTAAATAATCTTTTTTAAGTACAAAACCAGATTTTTATTCCGATATTGCAAAAGCAGGAAGGGGAAGGATTGGATTCTGTCCCACACATGGAGCACCCTTTAAACAGACTGAATATTGAGTGATTTTACCAGCCTGCTGTGTCAGACCCAGATCATTTATTCCATGGCCCTGTTTGAAGTGCCTGTGTTGGTTCAACTGTTTGAAAAGTCAGCCCACTGGATCAGGTCCATCTTTATTTTGTTGTGCTGTTCTGGCCCAAAGGACATGAACCAGGTGTTTCACAGAGCAGGGCTGCAGGCCCTGGGTGAACTGATAGGGCCTCTGTGAATATCCTGCAATACCAACTGGCTCCTATTTGACTCCAGAGGTGAAGATCAGTGTTAATTATAGAACTAATTTTGAACGAGTGTTTAAAATGTACAGTTCTGGCTAAATCTTAACCCCTCTCCCACTCAGGGTTCCTCCTGAGAAGCACCTGCATTTTGTTTATTGTTACTTCATGAATACAAATATCAGGACTGGATGTAAGGATAAAGTAAATTCTGTTTATCTCAAGCTAAAATGCAGTGTTAGAACATCAATGATGAATAGCAATTAAGTAGCAATCAATAGAAAGAACAACTAAAACATGCACAGAAAAAAGTTAAATAAATCCTCATAAAATTGCTTTCTATTGCTGCTAATGCTGTTTTCTCCAAGTTCAGTAATTTTATGGTAAAAGGAAGTGCTAGGCAATGTGTAATTATATTTTGTGCATCTGTAAGTGATGCATGAAACTGTGATACTTTGTTATATTACATCTTTAGGAGGTATATAATACAATTCACTGGAGCAATTGGAATTAAAAATGTATATGCAAGGCCTAAGTACTCAAAGGAGAGCCCTAACTAAAACAAATCATGGTGCTGAAAATTTAAAGAGTTGCAATTACAGTTTCTTTGTGCTCCTTGGATAAGCCAGGTTTGTGCAGCTGAGCCTCTGCCATCAGCGTTAGACAGGGCCGAACACCTCAGTGAGTGTTCTGAGGGTGCAAATGGTAAATAGCTGCTGTTATTTAGTCCTGCTAAACATAAGGAAGTCCTGGTAGAAGTCATTCTGCTGAATTAGCTGTGCCTCTTCCATCTGGAGTTACCTGTCCTGCTCTTTACCTTGGCTCATGTCCTGCTCCCGTTCCTGCAGAGCCTTTCGGGGAGCTGATATTGTGCTGGGAGGATCCACACAGCCTCGCTCGGGCTTGCTGCTGCTGTGAAATTCCTGGTTTGCCCCACTTGTACTCTTCCCCTGCTCCTATTGCACCCAGATGGAGTCTGGTGTTTCTCCTGACGTGAGGAACGACACATCTCCACTGTCCCAGAGATTTTAATCTGCCCACAGGCAGGCAGGTAAAACAGAAGAACTAAGTTCTGCCAACTCCCCCAACCCAAGAGTTGGAATTTAACTGTGAGGATACACACATTCATGGCCCAGCTACTCTCTTCCACCGCTTTGAAGTCAGAGACTTTAGAGTTGGACTCTTTAGAGAAGAGAAATGGGCCCCTTCCACATGATCCATGTCATCCTCACCAAGTGTCGTATGCTCACACAAGTTATGCTACAAATTTCCTACTGCTCGACTCTAAAGGCAGCCTCAAGGACTATTCCAATGACACCCATCCCTCAGGTGACATCTAATTTATGAACAGCTCCAGTTACATGAGATTACTCCCATTCCACAAAATCAAAATCTTCTGGTGATCCAGATCAAAAATTTCCCCCTTCCAGAGAAAGGCATTAGACTGAGAGCAGTTTGAAGACTGAAACCCTTCATGTATCAGAAAGGGCTACAGGGAAGATGGAGAGGGGCAATTCATCAGGAACTGCAGTGACAGGACAAGAGGGAAGGGATACACACTGCCAGAGGGGAAATTCACATCAGATATTGGGCAGGAATTGTTCCCTGGGAGGGTGGGCAGGCCCTGGCCCAGGGTGCCCAGAGCAGCTGTGGCTGCCCCTGCATCCCTGGCAGTGCCCAAGGCCAGGCTGGACACTGGGGCTGGGAGCAGCCTGGGACCGTGGGAGGTGTCCCTGCTCATGGCAGGGGGTGGAATTTAATGATCTTTAATGTCCTTTCCCACCCAAACCCTTCTGGGATTCTGTATCAGCTGTACAAAAGCAGACCTGTAGCGATGCATAGTCCTTAATCTGTCTTTTGATTACAGCTATAAATACATTCCAGTATTTGAGCTCTTTTCTCCTGCCTGATGCACTAATTAATACTGTCAGTATATAAAATAACAATAATAAAATCAGAAAGATATTTCTTTACCAGAAAAGAAACCCACACAGAACCAAGCAGCGTCCTCCAGATGCTGGTAGGGTTTGAACACCCAGGAGCAGAGCACAGCATCATTAATATTTTCAGTGCCTGGTACTTTATTTGTGCACAGGAGATGGTTGCAAACAGTCAGGATGCAGCAGCTGAAGGAAGCGTTTGTCAAGGAGCATTCCAGGCTGCTTGAATCTGATCTGCCATCATTATTCTATTGAAGTTGTCTCATAAGCAGCTCAGCAAGACACATGTGAAAGAAGTTATTGCACAGGAAAGTTTGGCTTTTTACAGCACTGTCATCAAAATTTACTGGTGTATTAAAGGTCCTAATTTGAAAATAAGTTTTCTGCCTTTTTTTATGGTATGTGATATTTTATAGAGATTACATTCATGGGGGAATCTGGAAACACAATAATTAACAACTTAAAGATCTTCTAAATGCCAAAGCTATTCCATGGGCTGACCGAGAACATTAAAAAGTCATGAATGATGTCAGAGAACATATTCCCCAAGATTAAATTATTCCTGAAGGAAAGATTAAAGCAGTTTACGGGCCTATATCTAGGACCAAAAATAGTCATGATAAAAAACCAACACAAGTAACCAGGATAAAAATAAAAATGTACTGTGACACAGGCAGAAAATAGCTTTTAATATATTCCACCTTTGTTGGCTGATATGTAAATTTATAATAAGTGACAGTACAAGGGTTGTTTTTCCAATGTGTGAAAAAAGAAGCCAGTGTTGTACATCTCTTGCTGTCTCCTCAGACCACACATTAGACCTTTATGTGAAAGAAAAGAAAGGAAGGGAAAAGAAGAAGGGGGAAAGAAGAAGAAAAATAGAAGCTGCATGATTCCTGTTTTCCCTCGGAGCTGTTCAGAGCCCTCCTGGAAGAAACTCCAGGTTCCCTGGCCAAACCCAGCAGCAGCCCTGCACAACTGGTGGGTTCCAAGATCGTTGGCAACCAATGGTCTGGCGATTAGAGGGGCAATAACTCATCCAGCAGATACACAAAGCCTTCCGCAGAAGAAAGAAGCACAGATGCAGGACTCTATGAGGGACCAAAACTATCTCATATTTGTTTTCTTCACAAATCTAATTATTGTCTTCTTCCAGGTGTTCCTTTTGCTGACTTGACTTTAACAAATCACTTCACTCTGGTGGTGGATGCTCACATGAATAAAAAATCTCTGCTGTACTCCAACAGAATCTTATTTGGGCAACAATAAATATTTACCGGCACAGAATGCTGTGCAGTCCTTACAAATGAACATGGATTTATTTCAAATTTGAGGGCCATTTTCTATGGTCGCCTTGTTAGTTGAGAAACCAGGAAAACCATGTCAAAAGTGAAATGCTCTCATGAAAATGACAGGCTGGCCAATCCTTCTTGAATAAATAAAAGAGTGAAGTAGGAGTTATTATGAACAATGAAAGTCTTAAAAGGAAGAAAATTTCAAAAATATAGGAAACACCACATTTTACCTAAGACTTGACAGGAATAAGTGACACTGATTGGAGAGGGGAGGGAGAGGGTTTGGCAATGAAGTGATTCAGTACAAAGAAAGAAAGAGCAATTCACACCTCCCTTCCTCATTTGCACAGGTGAATTCATCTCGGTCTGCATCCCCTTTGTGAGGGATACTAAAGGCACCCCTGGGACATACCCCGTGAACCTCTCCTGTACAGTGAAATACCTTCACAGAGTAGTCACGGCCCTGGGGGAACAGCTCATCTTAGAGGAACCTCCCTCCTGTCCCTGCACCTCCAAAACACCTGAGAGGGTTTGAATCATCCCTCACCTGACAGCAAAGGGAGCCCGTCAAACAGCAAATACTGAAACTTGGAAAATAGATGGCTGCTTGTTTCTCCTCAGCAGCCTTTCACACCCGTTATGTTCCCTCACCTGGCTCCTACTTTGGAATGAAGTTTTTAGGAAATCTTCCCTCCCCTCCATTATAACCCCCTCAAATTTAAATGGGAATTTTAAGACTCCTTCATGTAATATAAGAGAACTCTGCTGGTTCAAGAGCAGCCTCATGAAATAATCTCACCCAGCTGCGGGGGAATGGATCGTTCATCAGGAGAGCAAGGTAGACAGCTGGGCTGGGAGCAACTGCAGCCCTCCAACACCAGCCTGCTCTGGCATCCAATTTTAATCTGAATTTGTCCAGTCCCTTGGATGAACACAGCACAGCCACCGCTGAGTTTGGGGTGGTTACTGACCCGTTCTCTCCCTTAACAAGGAAAAGGTAGAGGGGGGAACAACTACAGGAGAACATTTTGCACTCCTGTATTTCTGCTGCGTGTTATAAATATTTCAAGAGTTGGCTATGTTAGAAAGGACTCTCCATCTTTCAAAATCAAATTTGCGTGATAATATTTGGTGTTTCTGCACCCCTTTACTTCCATGCAAAGTGTTTCTGCGCCTATGTGGAATTAGCTTTCTAAAAATCTTCCCTCTCCTCTGGTTTAAATACCCAAACTAAAACGGGAATTGTAGGTCTCCTCTCCAATCTTTTAATATAAAAAAGGTAAAATCTTATGGACTACTTTGAAACACATCTTTCTTGATCGTCATAGGGCAGTAGTAGGTGGGCTACATTTTTTTTTTGGCTCCAGGAAGTGCAGAAGCTGAGATTTTATTTAAATGCTGCAGAGGATGTAAGATGAGAATTATTTATCTGCTTCTACCTCTTTTGTAGAGTTGGATTTAATTTTGCCTTTTTTTCCCCGACAGTTTCTGTAAGAGGCAAATACTGGGAAATCCCACGCAGGACGTCTGTTATTTGGGTCACTGCTTCTCTCTGGGGATGGTCAAAACTTTGTTCTCCCATCAGTCAGTCTTTATTTCCTCTCTGCCACCTTTTCTGTCTAAATATAATACTATATAATATAATATAATATAATAACAAAATATCCGCTTCAAATGTACTGAAGAGAAGGAAAACCATCATCCATGGAGTTTATCTGTGCTGAGGTCCATTTCCACACTGTGTCTTCCAAGCCCTGAGGAAAATCTGTTATGAGAACCATATTATTTCTCCTCAGTGAGGAGAGGTTACAGCCATGATCGTTGCATTAGGCAACAAAACTGTGCAGAAAACAATGTCTTGGCACGGTGCTGGTGCTGGTGATAATCACAAGAATAACTGCCTTAATCTCCCCGTTGTCAGGAGCACACACACGTTGTAACAGCTGCTTGCATACATTCTGAGAAACACCGCCAGCTCCCCAGACAAAACTTTGCTTATGCTCTACAAATTCATTTCTTCTGCTGCTCCTGAGGCACGCGTGTGTGTGTGATCTATTCCTGACTGCCTTCCTCCTCAGCTCACAGCTACAGTTACTAGATTTATACCCACAAACGATCCAATTGCAGTAGCTTGTTCTGGATCAACGAGTGTGATAAACTGCGTTGATGCTGAGGTGCTCATATTAAAGATCACAGTGGTTTAGCTGGGAAACACCCACGCAGGAACGTAGAGAGCCCCGAAATCCTAACGGGAGGCGTGGGGAGATCAGCACTGTGCAGCAGAAGGTGCAGTGCTGCGAGCACACGCACCCCGCTGGTTTCGGCAGCGGAACCACAGCCTGCAGCGAGCCGGTTTGGGTCTCTCGCAGAAGCGATTTCAGCACCATCTCAGCAGGTAAAGCAGCTAACGAGGTGTGCTGGAGAGGAAAGCGAAGCGCTCAGTCTGGCTCCCTCCGCTACTACAGTTCCTGCTGAGACAGAGAGCTCCTTTTCATTGTTTTCCCTGACCTCTGAATGAATGATTTTCCTCCAGAGCGGTGAAAGGTGCAAACGTCTCACAGCTGCTACCTGTGCTGAGCTCACCCTGCGAGCCGGGCTCTGCGAGCTCAGCATCGTGAGCGGGACCGCTTTGGGTAAAGCGATAGGGATCCGTGGGATCTGTGGGATCTGTGGGATCTGTGGGATCCGGTCCTGCCCTGCAGGGACCAGGTGTTCCAGCTGTGAGAGGCGCCCACGGGCATCCTCAGCTCAGGGATCCGGTCCTGCCCTGCAGGGACCAGGTGTTCCAGCTGTGAGAGGTGCCCACGGGCATCCTCAGCTCAGGGATCTGCTCCAGCCCTGCAGGGACCAGGTGTTCCAGCTGTGAGAGGTGCCCACGGGCATCCTCAGCTCAGGGACACGGTCCAGCCCTGCAGGGACCAGGTGTTCCAGCTGTGAGAGGCGCCCACGGGCATCCTCAGCTCTCAGAGTGGGAGCCTGGTCATCTCCTGGCTTAAACATCAGCAATAAGATCGATTTCAGCATTTACCAAGCTGCATGGAAGAGGTGCAAGAGCACAGATACTGTAATACTCCAAAACTTAGAGTGTCCTAACTCATCCTCCCTTCTCTGAGAGTCACCTCTATATGATATACTCTGTATCACACAATTTCCAAAAATTAGTGCAAGAAAACTGCTTTGAACAGTCAAAGTAAGAAATTTTCATTGTTGTTTATATTTTATTTACAGGCTCATTTGTTCATTGTTCATGGTATGTGTTTTCCCTATTGTCTCTGCAAATATTTGTCTTTAAGTGGAACAGTTAATTCATTTTGATTATACTCAAATCTCCACTTCTCACCACACTTATCTGATCTAATTAACATAAAGTGATTAATGGTGCTGCCATTAAATATAATGAGCAAAACCCTTAACAGCTGAATAGCCTTACTTGATAAATATGATATTTTAGAAAAAAAATAGTCTCAATTCTTCTTTTCTACTGTCAACCATTTAAGAGTTCATGTTCTATTGATGTGAGGTTATGCAGATGCTGAATCAGAATTTAACCATTTATGTGAAATGATTTATTAAAGTCCTGCTAAAACCTCAGACCCCTCAAGGGCTGCACTGGCATCTAGTGACAAAACCAAAGATCAGCAAAAATCTGTCCTATACAGAGAGGTGAGATTAGGAAAAACATTTTTTATGCAGTGAATTTAAGGAAGACGTTTTTGATGTATCATATCTACCCCAGGGGTAAAACTGTCCTGAAATACTCCTTGAAGAATCCCAGTACTTGTTATGTTAAAATGATTTACAGTCTATCATTAATAAAATGCCCAAACACCTTCTAGTGTTCCGGAAATCCCAAAAATGTTGTGGTACCAGGCTGCCTGGAACAGGAGGCAGTTTCTGTGTGTGTCAACAAACATCACCACCATCATCAGTCCAGTGGTAACAATTCAAATTGAGTTTTTGACCTTGAGCAGCTGCCAAACACCCACCCAGCCACACATTCACCCTCCTCAACAAGATGGGGGGAGAAAATAAGATGAAAAGGCTCATGAATCACAATAAAGACATGGACATCCTCAGAATTTGGCATGGCAAACATTGGTGTGAGGTAAAAAGCACATTAGGATCTAATTTACCTAAGTTAATAAATGAAGTTTTATGTTTAGGTCTAGTTTAAAATCAAGACAAGAGAAATAATTAAAATATGAAAATTAAAATAAGAAGTTCTCACCTCCTACAAGTGAGAAAAAATATTCATATTCATTTGCATATGAAAAAAGCTTTGATTGCTGCATTATGAAAATTCCATTGTTAAGATGTGAACATCCTAAGTTTAAGATCATCGGAAAGTTTAAGTCTTTTACCTTCCTGCAATAGAAATTATTTAAAAGAATGAATTATGTGTATTTATACCAAGAAATGTCAGATTAGATGACAATGACACTCTTAGAATCTGGAGGATCATTCTGTGCATTTACCACAAGCTGATTTTACGTACGAGCACTTGATGCAGCCAAACAAAGTTACATTCCAGATTCAGAGGAAACACAGAAACCCCACACCACTTCCAGCGGGCTGAAACACATGCCTGAAGATTTTTGGATAGAAGAGGGTCTGCTCATACCCGCTTTGCTGAACAAGGAGTTTTGGACACTGTTTGGACACATTCTCCTCAAAATGACTCAAATTTCACTGAGATGAGACTTCCCCTCTACAGTAAAAACACTAAAGTTTCATTTTAGGGTTGATGAAAGGGACCCAGACCGTATAAATCAAGTGTTTACTATGTGTGGTGAAAATCCAATGTGAAAGTCTGAAAAGCAAACCTGATTAAGGAATACCAGAGAGTAAAAGTGGCTATAAGGGCAGATGAGCATCTAGATTAGATAAGAACTCACAAAGAAACCTCTCGAAAAGCAATAGCAAGTTCAGCAGTGAAGAAGCAAAAAACTGACTTTAAAAAACTAGAATTTAAAAAATATTATCCTCCCTGTGCTGTTGAAGCTGCAGTTCTTTAATATTGTGTGCTCAAAACATTCAAATTAGAAAGTTTTAGAGACTTTAGTGACCAACCACAGGATTAAAGCCTGGAATGTCATGGAGAGCTAGAGGGATTCCCATGTAAACAGATGTTCCCAAAGTTCAGAGGGCATTGGAAGGCAATCTAACACTTGCTGCATATTTTTTCTTCAAACTTTCTGGAACAGTGAACTGGAATTCCTTGGAGCTATCTGAGGCCACTGGAATTTTGCATCACCAAAAATGTGCTGGTGTTATGAGCCTGTTATGTCCTTGTCCCTCTTCCCTCAGGGAATGCGCTGGGGTTTAATAAGGCCAGAACGGGCAGGGGGGATCCTGGTGTGTCCCAATCCTGGGGCACCCTGAGCCGGGCCCTTGCTGTGCTCTCGCTGTGCCCTCGCTCTGCCCTCACTGTCCCCCGGCTCTGTCCCTTCGGGGGCAGTGGGCACAGGGCAGGGGCAGCCCCCGCAGCATCGGCAGAGCTCCTGGCCCCGAGCAGCTCCCCAGGAGATCTCCTGGCCCCGAATCCCAGAGCCCAACCTGCCAGGCAGCGCCTGGGGATGAGCTGGGGATGGGGAAGGGTTGGGGATGGGGATGGGGATGAGCTGGGAATGGGCTGGGGATGCACGGTGGGCCCGGAGCCAGGGCAGGTCTGGCAGCGCCCATTGCCAGCACTCCTGCTGTCCCTGCAGAGCCATCGCAGCCCCGCTGTGGCACCAGAGGCTCTGCCAGGGCCAGAATCACAGAATATCCCGAGTTGGAAGGGACCCACAAGGATAACACTCACTCCCATTGCATTGATTCCCCTTATTCCAATTACATGAATTATTACAGAATCATGGAATTTTTGGGGTTGGGAGGGACCTTAAAGCTCATCTCATTCCAACCTCCTGTCCTGGACAGGGACACCTCCCACTGTCCCAGGC